>CAWUFW010026771.1:0-30934 GCA_963921515.1 Calotriton arnoldi
TTGGGCATCTTCTTGGAGGTGAGTTCTGTGAGGGGAGTCACAATGGACCCATATCCCTTCACAAACCTCCTGTAGTACCCAGTCAAGCCAAGGAATGCCCTGACTTGGGTCTGGGTTGTTGGAGCTGCTGCAGTCCAGGATGGCCTGGATCTTGGGCTGTAAGGGCTGTACCTGGCCTCCACCAACAAGGCTGCCCAAGTACACCACAGTGCCCTGCCCTATCTGGCATTTGGATGCCTTGATAGTTAGACCTGCAGTTTGCAGGGCGTTTAATACCTTCCCAAGGTGGATCAGGTGATCCTGCCAGGTGGAACTAAAGACAGCAATATCATCAAGATATGCTGCACTAAAGGACTCCAACCCAGCAAGGACTTGATTCACCAACCTCTGGAAGGTGGCAGGGGCATTCTTTAAACCAAAGGGCATAACAGTGAACTGATAGTGCCCATCAGGTGTGGAGAATGCTGTTTGCTCTTTTGCGCCTGGTGCCATGCCAATCTGCCAGTACCCTGCAGTTAAGTCAAAGGTACTTAGAGAATTTGGCTGCACCCAATTTGTCTATCAACTCATCTGCTCTTGGGATAGGGTGAGCATCTGTCTTGGTGACAGAGTTGAGCCCTCTGTAATCCACACAAACCTCATTTCTCTCTTTCCATCCTGTGGGTGAGGTTTGGGGACCAGAACCACTGGGCTAGCCCAGGGGCTCTCAGAGTGTTCAATAACCCCTAACTCCAGCATCTTGCGGACTTCAGCTCTGATACTTTCCTTGACTTGGTCTGACTGTCGATAGATCTTGTTTTTGACAGGTGCACTGTCACCAGTGTCCACATCATGGGTACACCAGTTTGTCAGACCAGGGGACAAGGAAAAGAGCTTAGCATACTGTTGCAAGACTTGCTTGCAGTCAGTCTGCTGTTGGGCAGAGAGGGTGTCTGAAAAGACAACTCCATCAACTGACCCATCTTTTGGGCTGTATGAGAGGAGGTCAGGGAGAGGTTCACACTCTGCTTCCTGCTCCTCATCAGTCACCATCAGCATGGTGATGTCAGCCCTGTCATTGTAGAGCTTTAGGCGGTTCACATGGATAACCCTTTTGGGTGTCCTGCTTGTGCCCAGGTCAACTAAGTAGGTGACCTCACTCTTTTCTCTAGGATAGGGTAAGGGCCACTCCATCTGTCCTGGAGTGCCCTTGGTGCCACTGGCTCCAAAACCCACACCTGTTGCCCAGGTTGAAATTCAACCAGTGCAGCTTTTTGGTCATACCAGTGCTTCTGAAGCTCCTGGCTGGCCTCAAGATTCTTGGATGCCTTTTCCATGTACTCAGCCATTCTGGACCTTAGGCCAAGCACATAGTCCACAATATCTTGTTTGGGTTCTTGGAGAGGCCTCTCCCAGCCCTCCTTTACAAGACAAAGTGGTCCCCTCACAGGATGGCCAAACAGAAGTTCAAAGGGTGAGAAACCTACTCCCTTCTGTGGCACTTCTCTGTAAGCGAAAAGCAGACATGGTAAGAGGACATCCCATCTCCTTTTGAGTTTCTCAGGGAGCCCCATAATCATGCCTTTCAATGTCTTGTTAAATCTCTCAACAAGGCCATTGGTTTGTGGATGATAGGGTGTAGTAAACTTGTACTGCACTCCACATTCCTTCCACATGTGTTTCAGGTAAGCAGACATGAAGTTAGAACCTCTGTCTGAAACCACCTCCTTAGGAAACCCTACCCTGGTGAAGACACCAATGAGGGCCTTGGCTACTGCAGGAGCTGTAGTAGTCCTAAGTGGGATTGCTTCAGGGTACCTAGTGGCATGATCCACTACCACTAGTATGAATTTGTTCCCTGAGGCTGTGGGAGGTTCAAGTGGACCCACTATGTCCACACCTACCCTTTCAAAGGGAACCCCACCACAGGCAGTGGTATCAGGGGGCCTTTGGGTGGCCACCTGTCTTGCCACTGGCCTGACAGGTAACACAGGAGCTGACAAACTCCTTCACCTTTTGGTGCATCTGGGGCCAGTAAAAGTGGCTAACTAGCCTTTCCCAAGTCTTGGTTTGGCCCAGATGTCCAGCTAGGGGGATGTCATGAGCTAAAGTTAGGAGGAACTCCCTGTACTTCTGTGGCACTACCACTCTCCTGGTGGCTCCAGGATTGGGGTCTCTTGCCTCAGTGTACAGTAATCCCTCTTCCCAATAAACTCTGTGGGTACCACTGACATCTCCCTTTGCTTCTGAAACAGCTTGCTGCCTCAGGCTTTCAAGAGTGGGACAGTCTTGCTGCCCCTGGCACAGCTCTTCCCTAGAGGGTCCCCCTGGGCCCAAGAGTTCAACCTGGTAAGGGTCAAGCTCCATGGGCTCAGTTCCCTCTGGGGTGTCCAAGTCCTCTCCCTGAGGAGAGGGGTCCTGATTCTTTGGCTGTATAGAAGCTGGTCCCCCAGTCTTCTTACCTTTTCTCTTGGTAGGTTGGGCCATTCTTTCAGGCTCCAACACTATTTCTTCACCCTGCCTTTTGCTCTGTGCTCTTGTTTTTACACACACCAATTCAGGGATGTCCAGCATTGCTGCATGGGTTTTAGTTCAACCTCAGCCCAGGCTGAGGTTTCCAGGTCATTGCCAAGCAGACATGCAGCTGGTAGCTTTGGAGAGACCACTACCTGTTTCAGGCCAGTAACCCCCCCCAGTCTAATGTCACCATAGCCATAGCATGATTAGTGGTAACACTGTCAGCATTGGTGACTGGGTAAGTACGCCCAATCAAATATTGCTCAGGGGAAACCAGTGTCTCTCTCACCATAGTGACACTGGCACCTGTATCCCTCAGAGCCTCTATCCTAGTTCCATTAATCCAAGGGTACTGTAAGTATTTCTTTAAGTTGCGTGGCCACACAGCTACAGTGGCAAACTCAACTTCCCCTCTGAAACTAGAACTGCTTCAGTGTGCATCCTGATTTGCTCTGGGCACACTGTTGATCCCATCTGTAGACTTGCTACCCCAGAAGTAGCTGTACTTGTTGAACTAGGGGCCTTGTTGTGAGGGCAAGACTTGTCTACAGTTAAGTGTCCCAACTTCTTACAGTTGTTACACCAGGCCTTTGTGGGATCAAAGTTCTTCCCCCTATAGGGCTGTGGCACATAGGGAGTAGTTTGGGACCCACCCCCTGTACAGGTTTTTGGGGCCCTTTGGAAGACTGCAGACTTTTTATCTTGGGGATTCTCACCACCTTTCCCCTGGGGAGGTTTTGTAACCACTTTCTTCTGGTCACCCCCAGTGGTTGTCCTTGTCACCCTAGTCTTGACCCAGTGGTCTGCCTTCCTTCCCAATTCTTGGAGAGAAATGAGACCTAGGTCTACCAAATGCTGATGTAACTTTTCATTCGTGCAATTACTTAATATATGTTCCTTCATAAACAAATTGTAAAGTCCAGTAAAGTCATGCACATTGTGTCCAGTTAACCAACCATCCAGTGTCTTTACTGAGTAGTCTACAAAATCAATCCAGGACTGGTTCTGTGAGCCCCCTGAATCTAATTCTGTACTCCTCAGTGGTGAGTCCAAATCCCTCAATCAGAGTTCTCTTCATGAGATCATAGGACCATGCATCTGGCCCAGAGAGGGTCAGAAGCCTGTCTCTGCAGTTACTAGAGAACAGTTCCCACAGGAGTGCCCCCCAGAGAGGTTTCTTCACCTTTCTCATGTCACAGGCCCTCTCAAAGGCTGTGAACCATTTGGTGATGTCATCACCCTCCTCAAATTTAGGGACGATCCCTTTGGGGATTTTAGGATCATAAGATTGCTCTTTATCCTTGTTATTTGTATTGTTGCCACCATTGATGGGTGCTAAACCCATCTCCTTTCTTTCTCTCTCTAGAGCCAGGAGTCTGGACTCTAGATCCAGCTCTTTGGCCAACCTTGCTAAAAGGTTGTCCTCCTCATTGAGGCTGTCCTCAATGTCCCCACCAGAGCCTGAGCCACCTATGTGGCCTCTAGGTCCCCAGAGGTTGATTCTTGGAGTTAAGGGTATGGGGACCCTTTCCTCCCTAGGGATTATTGGAGGTGGGTTACCAGCCCCATCATCCTCATCTGATTGGTCACCACCATTTTCAGATGGGTGGGCCTTAGCATACTCAGCCAGGAGCTCCTGGAGCCCTTGTTTGGTTGGATGCTGGCCCATTGGTATATTTTTAATTTTACATAAGGACCTTACTTCCTTGAAAGACAAGTGAAGGTAAGGGGTGAGGTCGAGCTCCTCAACCATGTCCCTGCATGTCATTATTATCTTCACTAATAGCTGGGTTCTTTTCTTGAGACATTCTAACAAAAAGTTCTAACCCCTCTACCCTTGACTATAGTGACTTTTTATTTTCTAAAATTCTAAAGGGACTTAAGCAAGGCCCTAACAAGATTTTTAGTAGTTTTGGGGAAAAAATGCCAATTTAAAAAAAATCAGAATTCTAAAGGCAATTTAAGAGTTCTGTTGTGTGATCAGATGGTAACCAAGTAGTCCAACAAATGCAAGTTTGTATCCCACCGCTGATCCACCAATGTAAGAAACTGGCTCTATATATACTGCACCAAAATGAGGTACAGCGTGTATAGAGTCCAAGGGTCTCCAGAGGTTTGGCAGAGGTTAAAGTTAGATATGAACCTTACTCTCTAAAGTGGTAGCTTGGTCGAGCACTAAGGCAGTATCAGAGAACAGTGTAAAGCATTTGATGTACACACTCAGTCAGCAAATGAATCCACACACTCAAGAACTGAACTCTAGGCCAATTGTGTTGTATAAAAAAATATACTGTTGTTTTATTTCTAGAACCAAGCAAGCCAAGCACAGGTAAGCATAAAAATACTTTTCAGTAGTAAATTACTTGTATAAACACAGTTCAAGATTGCAGTGTAGCACAAGTTACTAACTTGTGTAACGATATATCTGTAAGAGACAGTAGTTAGTGATAGATTCCTTACCTTAGAATATCCCCAGGCGTCAGGCTGGATCCGGAAAGTTTTGCGTAGCAGTACCCTTGCGCGTCGGTAGGCGGCGTCGTGCGGCTCCGCGTCCGTCGTCGGCGTCGTGATCGCCGGGATGACGTCGCGGGCAGCACTTAGGCGCCGCCCCTGCGCGCTGACGTCAGTTCTGTACACGACTTTCCGCGCCAGGAACGCAGAGCCATGCAAGAAGCTGACACAGGTGTCTGAAAAATACTAGGGCCCTGAAAGGGATGTCCTTAACCCTAGAAATCAGTTCGCAGAACGGGAGGATGGGTGGGGCGGTAAGGAATCTATCACTAACTACTGTCTCTTACAGATATATCGTTACACAAGCTAGTAACTTGTGCATCTGAAAGAGACACGTTAGTGATAGATTCCTTACCTTAGAATAGATACCCCAGCAATACCAACCCCGGTGGTGGGTCTGCGAACAAAGATCAGACAAGGAAGTCCTGGAGGACAGAACGGCCAAAGAAGCCGTCCCTCCGGACCTGACTGTCAAGGCAGTAATGCTTAGTAAACGTGTGCAGCGAGGCCCACGTAGCTGCCTGACAGATAACCGGCAGCGGAACACCGCGGCCCAAGGCCGTGGTAGCAGCCGTTGCCCTGGTGGAATGGGCACGCAGCCCAACAGGAGGCTCCTTCTTGGCCAAAGAATAGCAGGTCTTGATGCACAAGGTAACCCAGCGGGAGACGGTCCTCTTGTGCACCGCCCGACCTTTTTGGCGCCCACGTAGCCAACAAAGAGCTGGTCATCCACCCGGAAGTGTTTTGTGCGGTCGATATAGAAGGAGAGCGCACGTTTTGGGTCCAGACGGTGGAGCCTCTCTTCCTCTCTGGAAGGATGCGGAGGCGGAAAGAAGGTGGGCAAAGTGATGATCTGCCCAATGTGGAAAGCAGTAACCACCTTTGGCAAGAAGGACGGACGCGTCCGAAGAACAACCTTGTCTGGATGAACAGACAGAAAGGGAGGTTTGCAAGATAGAGCCTGGAGCTCACTCACCCGCCGAGCGGAGGTGATGGCCACCAGAAAGGCAGTCTTCAGAGTCAGAAGACGAAGAGGACAGTTATGCAGAGGCTCAAAGGGAGCGCACATTAAAAAGGTAAGAACCAAGTTCAAGTCCCACTGAGGCATTACAAACGGAACAGGAGGGAAGAGGTGAGTAATGCCTTTTAAGAACCTGTTAACAACAGGGGACTTGAAAAGGGAGGGCTGATCAGGGAGCCTGAGGAAGGCCGAGATAGCACAAAGATAACCCTTGATGGTACCCAGGGCAGAACCCTGTTGGGCCAGAGAGAGAAGGAACAGAAGGACCTCAGAAAGAGGGGCAGAAAGGGGATTCACAGCCTTTGCTGTGCACCATGCCACAAATTTGTTCCACCTGCAGGCGTATACCACCTTAGTGGAGGGCCGCCTGGCCGCCAGAATCACATCACAAACTTCGGGAGGCAAGTTGAAAGGAATCAACTGCCGCCGCTCAATCTCCACGCAAGCAGGTGTAGACTGGACAGGTTCGGGTGGAGGACCGTCCCCTGCTGCTGCGACAGAAGATCCTCCCGAAGAGGCAGACGGATCGGGGGATCTATGCTCATATTGAGTAGCTCGGGATACCAAACTCTTCGAGCCCAGTCCGGAGCCACAAGAATGACTTGGGCCCGGTCGTGCCGAATCTTCTTCAACACTCTGGGTAGAAGTGGTATAGGCGGAAAGGCGTACAACAGACCGCAACTCCACTCGCGACGAAAAGCGTCGCCGAGCGAGTGCCGCCTTGGAAATTCCAACGCGCAGAACTGATGACATTGCGCGTTCTCTTCGGTGGCGAATAGATCTAACCAAGGCTCTCCCCACTGTAGAAAGAGTCCTTGCGCCACTTCCGAGTGAAGACGCCATTCGTGATCCATCATGCACCTGCGGCTGAGGTTCGTCCGCCCTGGCGTTCAGAGAACCTGCCAGGTGTTGAACCATCAGGAACATGCCCTGATGTTCCAGCCATGTCCAGAGGCGCAGAGCCTCCTGACAAAGGAGTCCAAGACCCCACCCCGCCCTGTTTGTTGCAGTACCACATGGCGGTGGTGTTGTCTGTGAACACCTGCACTACCTTCCCTTTGACAGAGGGAAGGAATGCCTTGAGTGCAAGCCGGATCGCCCGGAGCTCCAGAAGGTTGATATGGAGCCGGGACTCCGCCGGAGACCAGAGGCCTCTGATCTCCGCCTCTCCCATGTGACCGCCCCATCCCAGAAGGGACGCGTCCGTCACAACTGTATGCTCTGGCTGGGGAAGGGAGAGGGATCTGCCCATGACCCATTGCCGGTTCGAGAGCCACCACTGCAACTGTTTTGCAGTCCCCTCCGAGATCTGGACGTGATCGGACAGGTTGCCCTGGTGCTGCGCCCACTGGAACTTCAGGTCCCACTGCAGAGCCCGCATATGCCATCTGGCATGATTGACCAGCAGGATGCAGGAGGCCATGAGGCCCAGCAGCCTCAGGGTCATCCGTACCGAAACCCAGGATAAAGGCCGAAAGATCGGAATCATAGCCTGAATATCCCGGACTCGCCGTTCGGGAGGATAGGCCCGAAACTGCGTCGTGTCCAGAACTGCTCCGATGAAAAGGAGCTGTGGAGAAGGAATTAGATGCGACTTCGGCACATTGATGGAGAACCCCAGCGAGTGCAGGAGTTCGGCCGTAGTCTGGAGGTGGGAGACGACTGCCTGGGACGAGCCCGCCTTCAGCAGCCAGTCGTCGAGGTAGGGGAAGACTGAAACCCCTGCCCGGCGCAGATGAGCTGCGACCACCGCCATCACTTTCGTGAACACCCGAGGGGCACTGGTAAGGCCAAGGGGAGCACGGTGAACTGAAAATGCTCGGGGCCTACCGTGAACCGAAGGTAACGCCGGTGGGCCGGCAGGACGGGGATGTGGAAATACGCGTCCTGCAAGTCCAACGCTACCAACCAGTCTCCAGGGTCGAGGGCAGTCAAGACCTGAGCTAGGGTGAGCATCTTGAACTTCTCCTTCCGGAGGAAGCGATTGACGTTCCGGAGGTCCAAGATAGGACGCATGTCCTCCTTGTCCTTTTTGGGCACCAGAAAGTAGTGGGAGTAGCAACCACGCCCTACTTCTGGGGTCGGAACATGCTCGATGGCCCTCTTGGTCAAGAGGGCCGTGACTTCCTTCCGTAGAAGCACCAAGTGATCCCCTGACATGCGGTGGAATTGAGGTGGCATGGCTGGGGGGTGGTCTCGAAGGGGAGGGAGTAGCCCCTTCGGACAATGTCCAAGACCCACCTGTCCGAGGTGATGGTGCGCCAGTGGGGAAGGTGATGGCGGACCCTGCCCCCTACTGGCGTGCCGTGCACCTGAAAGGAGGGACTAGGAGGGCTTGGAGGCCGCGGACGGGTTGGAGGTGGTGGCCTGACCCGCACGCTGGTTGCCCGATCCGCCACGGCGGAATCCACGTCCTCGGCCACGCGAAGACGCCTGCTGCGCGGGCCGGTGGCTGGGCTGCTGACGTGAAGGGGCGCCCCTACCGTGGCCACGATAGGGGCGAAAAGCAGAAGGTAGCGGAGGGCGTGTAGCAGAAAGGCCCAGGGACTTTGCAGTAGCCCGTGAGTCCTTAAAGCGCTCCAACGCATGGTCTGCTTTGGACCCAAAAAGACCGACTCCATCAAAGGGCATGTCCATGAGAGTATTCTGGACATCCCCTGAAAACCAGTGGTTCTCAGCCAGGCGTGGCGCCGGAGCGCCACCGTCGTTGCAATCGACCTGCCCAGCGAGTCGGCGGTGTCAAGGCCACAACGGATAGTGTATTTGGCCGCATCCCTTCCTTCCGCAATGGCGCGGGAAAGCAGTGCCTGGACCTCCTCAGGGCACTGGGGCAAAACATCCGCCACCGAATCCCACAGGGAGTGGGTATATCGGCCCAAAAGACAAGCGGTGTTAACGGACCGCAAGCCAGCACTGGAGGAAGAAAAACCTTTCTTCCCAAACTGATCCAGGCGTTTGGATTCCCTATCCGGAGGAGCGGTAGGGAAGGCGGTTTGGGAAGCGGAGGCTTGGACAACCAAGCTCTCAGGAGTGGGGTGGACAGAAAGAAACAGGGGGTCGCCCGGAGCGGGGCGATGGCGTCGTGACACGTTCCGATCCACAGGAGCCCCTGTGTTGGGCTTGGACCAGGCGCCCAAAGAACGTCAGTGAGGGCGTCGTTAAACGGCAGCACAGTCTCCGCAGAGGAGGCTGCCGGCTGAAGCACCTCTGTCAAGATGTTAGGCTTGACCGTCAAAGTAGGGAGCTGGAGACGTAAGGCCCCAGCAGCCCTACGCAACACCGTACCAAAATTGGCCCCCTCCTCCGTAGCCACGGGAGGAGACAGCATGCCAGTGTCAGGAGAAGTATCCAGACCACTGGCCTCCCCTAGACTCTCTGTCCAGTCCTCATCATACTGACAGTTGCGTGTCAGAGGGTCATCAGACCCCTCCCAGTCCTCCTGGTCCTCCTCTGGTTCAAAATAAGGAGGAGGAGGGACATTTGGGACCCAAGGTCCCATCGGCGCCGGAGCCGGCGTCGAGCGACGTCGCTCCGGGTCCATGTCCGGAGCCGGAAGGAACTGGGGGACGACGCCGCCCGGAGCCCAGGGCGGCGTCGAGAACGGCACCGGAGACATCGGCGCCGGCGGAGGTGTCGTGAGGTCGACCGGCGTCGATGGGGTTGTGGAGCCGGGATCGAGGCCGGGGCCGAAGCCGGAGCCGGGATCGAGGCTGGAGGCTCGGGCGACGCCGGGGCCGGAGCCGCCGGCGGCGCCGGAGCAACCCCATCAGGGCCCGCGGGGCCCGAAGGCGCACCGGAGGGGCCTGAAGGCCCGAAGAGGCGGGCCATGGCCGACAGGAACTCCTGTACCTTGGCCGGATCCGCCCCCGAACCCGGGAAGGGCGGGTATGACGGGGGCGACTCCACAGGCAAGTCCGGGGCCGCGGGGCGGACGGTGCCGGGAGGGGCCTCAGCCGAGTCGCGAGACCGGCGAGGCGAAGTCCGAGAGCGACGATGCTTCTTGGACTTCTTGTGCTTAGACTTACCGGACGAAGAAGTCGGCCGACCGGTGTGCACTCCGCGAGCGACCCCTGGACCTCTCACGCGACCGGGGCTTCCGCGGAGCCGAATGCCGGGCCTCGAGGAGCTTTCGAGACCGCTCTCGCAAAGCTTTCGGGTTGAGGGCCTGGCATTCGGGACAAGACTCGGTGTCGTGGCCTCGGCCGAGGCAGAAGAGACACTCCCAATGCGGGTCGGTGACGGACATCATCCGCGCACAGGCGCCGCATCGCTTGAAGCCGGGCATCCCTACGACACCTTAAAGTTGGAAAAACCAGTGAAAAAATCACCAAAAAGTATGGTCAAAAATTGACCAGGGCACTGCTCTTCCCGGATCTGCGCTTGCTGGCGCGGAAAAGAAGAACTGACGTCAGCGCGCAGGGGCGGCGCCTAAGTGCTGCCCGCGACGTCATCCCGGCGATCACGACGCCGACGACGGACGCGGAGCCGCACGACGCCGCCTACCGACGCGCAAGGGTACTGCTACGCAAAACTTTCCGGATCCAGCCTGACGCCTGGGGATATTCTAAGGTAAGGAATCTATCACTAACGTGTCTCTTTCAGATACTTGTACTGGTTTTGGTTACAGTTTTAAGTAAGCAGTTTGCAACACATTGCAGGTATAGTACATTCAATTGAAGCACAAGTTACTAACTTGTGTAACGATATATCTGTAAGAGACAGTAGTTAGTGACAGATTCCTTACCTTAGAATATCCCCAGGCGTCAGGCTGGATCCGGAAAGTTTTTGCGTAGCAGTACCCTTGCGCGTTGGTAGGCGGCGTCGTGCGGCTCCGCGTCCGTCGTCGGCGTCGTGATCGCCGGGATGACGTCGCGGGAAGTACTTAGACGCCGCCCCTGCGCGCTGACGTCAGTTCTCTACACGACTTTCCGCGCCAGGAACGCAGAGCCATGCAAGAAGCTGACATAGGTGTCTGAAAAATACTAGGGCCCTGAAAGGGATGTCCTTAACCCTAGAAATCAGTTCGCAGAACGGGGAGGATGGGTGGGCGGTAAGGAATCTGTCACTAACTACTGTCTCTTACAGATATATTGTTACACAAGTTAGTAACTTGTGCATCTGAAAGAGACACGTTAGTGACAGATTCCTTACCTTAGAATAGATACCCCAGCAATACCAACCCCGGTGGTGGGTCTGCGAACAAAGATCAGACAAGGAAGTCCTGGAGGACAGAACGGCCAAAGAAGCCGTCCCTCCGGACCTGACTGTCAAGGCAGTAATGCTTTGTAAACGTGTGCAGCGAGGCCCACGTAGCTGCCTGACAGATAACCGGCAGCGGAACACCGCGGCCCAAGGCCGTGGTAGCAGCCGTTGCCCTGGTGGAATGGGCACGCAGCCCAACAGGAGGCTCCTTTTAGCCAAAGAATAGCAGGTCTTGATGCACAAGGTAACCCAGCGGGAGATGGTGCGGTTGTGCACCGTCCCGACCTTTTTGGCGCCCACGTAGCCAACAAAGAGGTGGTCATCCACCCGGAAGTGTTTTGTGCGGTCGATATAGAAGGAGAGCGCACGTTTTGGGTCCAGACGGTGGAGCCTCTCTTCCTCTCTGGAAGGATGCGGAGGCGGAAAGAAGGTGAGGCAAAGTGATGGTCTGCCCAATGTGGAAGGCAGTAACCACCTTTGGCAAGAAGGACGGACGCGTCCGAAGAACAACCTTGTCTGGATGAACAGACAGAAAGGGAGGTTTACAAGATAGAGCCTGGAGCTCACTCACCCGCCGAGCGGAGGTGATGGCCACCAGAAAGGCTGTCTTCAGAGTGAGAAGACGAAGAGGACAGTTATGTAGAGGCTCAAAGGGAGCGCACATTAAAAGGTAAGAACCAAGTTCAAGTCCCACTGAGGCATTACAAACGGAACAGGAGGGAAGAGGTGTGTAATGCCTTTTAAGAACCTGTTAACAACAGGGGACTTGAAAAGGGAGGGCTGATCAGGGAGCCTGAGGAAGGCCGAGATAGCACAAAGATAACCCTTGATGGTACCCAGGGCAGAACCCTGTTGGGCCAGAGAGAAGGAACAGAAGGACCTCAGAAAGAGGGGCAGAAAGGGGATTCACAGCCTTTGCTGTGCACCATGCCACAAATGTGTTCCACCTGCAGGCGTATACCACCTTAGTGGAGGGACGCCTGGCTGCCAGAATCACATCACAAACTTCGGGAGGCAAGTCGAAAGGAATCAACTGCCGCCGCTCAATCTCCACGCAAGCAGGTGTAGACTGGACAGGTTCGGGTGGAGGACCGTCCCCTGCTGCTGCGACAGAAGATCCTCCCGAAGAGGCAGACGGATCGGGGATCTACGCTCATACTGAGTAGCTCGGGATACCAAACTCTTCGAGCCCAGTCCGGAGCCACAAGGATGACTTGGGCCCGGTCGTGCCGAATCTTCTTCAACACTCTGGGTAGAAGTGGTATAGGCGAAAGGCGTACAACAGACCGCAACTCCACTCGCGACGAAAGCGTCGCCGAGCGAGTGCCGCCTTGGAAATTCCAACGCGCAGAACTGATGACATTGCGCGTTCTCTTCGGTGGCGAATAGATCTAACCAAGGCTCTCCCCATTGTAGAAAGAGTCCTTGCGCCACTTCCGAGTGAAGACGCCATTCGTGATCCATCATGCACCTGGGGCCGAGTTCGTCCGCCCTGGCGTTCAGGGAACCTGCCAGGTGTTGAACCATCAGGAACATGCCCTGATGTTCCAGCCATGTCCAGAGGTGCAGAGCCTCCTGACAGAGGGTCCACGACCCCACCCCGCCCTGTTTGTTGCAGTACCACATGGCGGTGGTGTTGTCTGTGAACACCTGCACTACCTTCCCTTTGACAGAGGGAAGGAATGCCTTGAGTGCAAGTCGGATCGCCCGGAGCTCCAGAAGGTTGATATGGAGCCGGGACTCCGCCGGAGACCAGAGGCCTCTGATCTCCGCCTCTCCCATGTGACCGCCCCATCCCAGAAGGGACGCGTCTGTCACAACCGTGTGCTCTGGCTGGGGAAGGGAGAGGGATCTGCCCATGACCCATTGCCGGTTCGAGAGCCACCACTGCAACAGTCTTGCAGTCCCCTCCGAGACCTAGACGTGATCGGACAGGTTGCCCTGGTGCTGCGCCCACTGGAACTTCAGGTCCCACTGCAGAGCCCGCATATGCCATCTGGCATGATTGACCAGCAGGATGCAGGAGGCCATGAGGCCCAGCATCCTCAGGGTCATCCGTACCGAAACCCAGGATAAAGGCTGAAAGATCGGAATCATAGCCTGAATATCCCGGACTCGCCGTTCGGGAGGATAGGCCCGAAACTGCGTCGTGTCCAGAACTGCTCCGATGAAAATGAGCTGTGGAGAAGGAATCAGATGCGACTTCGGCACATTGATGGAGAACCCCAGCGAGTGCAGGAGTTCGGCCGTAGTCTGGAGGTGGGAGACGACTGCCTGGGACGAGCCCGCCTTCAGCAGCCAGTCGTCGAGGTAGGGGAAGACTGAAACCCCTGCCCGGCGCAGATGAGCTGCGACCACCGCCATCACTTTCGTGAACACCCGAGGGGCACTGGTAAGGCCAAAGGGGACCACGGTGAACTGAAAATGCTCGAGGCCTACCGTGAACCGAAGGTAACGCCGGTGGGCCGGCAGGACGGGGATGTGGAAATAGGCGTCCTGCAAGTCCAACGCTACCAACCAGTCTCCAGGGTTGAGGGCAGTCAAGACCTGAGCTAGGGTGAGCATCTTGAACTTCTCCTTCCGGAGGAAGCAATTGACGTTCCGGAGGTCCAAGATAGGACGCATGTCCTCCTTGTCCTTTTGGGCACCAGGAAGTAGTGGGAGTAGCAACCACGTCCTACTTCTGGGGTCGGAACATGCTCGATGGCCCTCTTGGCCAAGAGGGCCGTGACTTCCTTCTGCAGAAGTACCAAGTGATCCCCTGACATGCGGTGGAATTGAGGTGGCATGGCTGGGGGGTGGTCTCGAAGGGGAGGGAGTAGCCCCTTCGGACAATGTCCAAGACCCACCTGTTCGAGGTGATGGGACGCCAGTGGTGAAGGTGATGGCGGACCCTGCCCCTACTGGCGTGCTGTGCACCTGAAGCACAAGTTACTAACTTGTGTAACGATATATCTGTAAGAGACAGTAGTTAGTGATAGATTCCTTACCTTAGAATATCCCCAGGCGTCAGGCTGGATCCGGAAAGTTTTGCGTAGCAGTACCCTTGCGCGTCGGTAGGCGGCGTCGTGCGGCTCCGCGTCCGTCGTCGGCGTCGTGATCGCCGGGATGACGTCGCGGGCAGTACTTAGGCGCCGCCCCTGCGCGCTGACGTCAGTTCTGTACACGACTTTCCGCGCCAGGAACGCAGAGCCATGCAAGAAGCTGACACAGGTGTCTGAAAAATACTAGGGCCCTGAAAGGGATGTCCTTAACCCTAGAAATCAGTTCGCAGAACGGGGAGGATGGGTGGGCGGTAGGAATCTATCACTAACTACTGTCTCTTACAGATATATCGTTACACAAGTTAGTAACTTGTGCATCTGAAAGAGACACGTTAGTGATAGATTCCTTACCTTAGAATAGATACCCCAGCAATACCAACCCCGGTGGTGGGTCTGCGAACAAAGATCAGACAAGGAAGTCCTGGAGGACAGAACGGCCAAAGAAGCCGTCCCTCCGGACCTGACTGTCAAGGCAGTAATGCTTTGTAAACGTGTGCAGCGAGGCCCACGTAGCTGCCTGACAGATAACCGGCAGCGGAACACCGCGGCCCAAGGCCGTGGTAGCAGCCGTTGCCCTGGTGGAATGGGCACGCAGCCCAACAGGAGGCTCCTTCTTAGCCAAAGAATAGCAGGTCTTGATGCACAAGGTAACCCAGCGGGAGATGGTCCTCTTGTGCACCGCCCGACCTTTTGGCGCCCACGTAGCCAACAAAGAGCTGGTCATCCACCCGGAAGTGTTTTGTGCGGTCAATATAGAAAGAGAGCGCACGTTTTGGGTCCAGACGGTGGAGCCTCTCTTCCGCTCTGGAAGGATGCGGAGGCGGAAAGAAGGTGGGCAAAGTGATGGTCTGCCCAATGTGGAAAGCAGTAACCACCTTTGGCAAGAAGGACGGACGCGTCCGAAGAACAACCTTGTCTGGATGAACAGACAGAAAGGGAGGTTTGCAAGATAGAGCCTGGAGCTCACTCACCCGCCGAGCGGAGGTGATGGCCACCAGAAAGGCTGTCTTCAGAGTCAGAAGACGAAGAGGACAGTTATGCAGAGGCTCAAAGGGAGCGCACATTAAAAAGGTAAGAACCAAGTTCAAGTCCCACTGAGGCATTACAAACGGAACAGGAGGGAAGAGGTGAGTAATGCCTTTTAAGAACCTGTTAACAACAGGGGACTTGAAAAGGGAGGGCTGATCAGGGAGCCTGAGGAAGGCCGAGATAGCACAAAGATAACCCTTGATGGTACCCAGGGCAGAACCCTGTTGGGCCAGAGAGAGAAGGAACAGAAGGACCTCAGAAAGAGGGGCAGAAAGGGGATCCACAGCCTTTGCTGTGCACCATGCCACAAATTTGTTCCACCTGCAGGCGTATACCACCTTAGTGGAGGGACGCCTGGCTGCCAGAATCACATCACAAACTTTGGGAGGCAAGTCGAAAGGAATCAACTGCCGCCGCTCAATCTCCACGCAAGCAGGTGTAGACTGGACAGGTTCGGGTGGAGGACCGTCCCCTGCTGCTGCGACAGAAGATCCTCCCGAAGAGGCAGACGGATCGGGGATCTATGCTCATATTGAGTAGCTCGGGATACCAAACTCTTCGAGCCCAGTCCGGAGCCACAAGAATGACTTGGGCCCGGTCGTGCCGAATCTTCTTCAACACTCTGGGTAGAAGTGGTATAGGCGGAAAGGCGTACAACAGACCGCAACTCCACTCGCGACGAAAAGCGTCGCCGAGCGAGTGCCGCCTTGGAAATTCCAACGCGCAGAACTGATGACATTGCGCGTTCTCTTCGGTGGCGAATAGATCTAACCAAGGCTCTCCCCACTGTAGAAAGAGTCCCTGCGCCACTTCCGAGTGAAGACGCCATTCGTGATCCATCATGCACCTGCGGCTGAGTTCGTCCGCCCTGGCGTTCAGAGAACCTGCCAGGTGTTGAACCATCAGGAACATGCCCTGATGTTCCAGCCATGTCCAGAGGCGCAGAGCCTCCTGACAAAGGGTCCAAGACCCCACCCCGCCCTGTTTGTTGCAGTACCACATGGCGGTGGTGTTGTCTGTGAACACCTGCACTACCTTCCTTTGACAGAGGGAAGGAATGCCTTGAGTGCAAGCCGGATCGCCCGGAGCTCCAGAAGGTTGATATGGAGCCGGGACTCCGCCGGAGACCAGAGGCCTCTGATCTCCGCCTCTCCCATGTGACCGCCCCATCCCAGAAGGGACGCGTCCGTCACAACTGTATGCTCTGGCTGGGGAAGGGAGAGGGATCTGCCCATGACCCATTGCCGGTTCGAGAGCCACCACTGCAACTGTTTTGCAGTCCCCTCCGAGATCTGGACGTGATCGGACAGGTTGCCCTGGTGCTGCGCCCACTGGAACTTCAGGTCCCACTGCAGAGCCCGCATATGCCATCTGGCATGATTGACCAGCAGGATGCAGGAGGCCATGAGGCCCAGCAGCCTCAGGGTCATCCGTACCGAAACCCAGGATAAAGGCCGAAAGATCGGAATCATAGCCTGAATATCCCGGACTCGCCGTTCGGGAGGATAGGCCCGAAACTGCGTCGTGTCCAGAACTGCTCCGATGAAAAGGAGCTGTGGAGAAGGAATTAGATGCGACTTCGGCACATTGATGGAGAACCCCAGCGAGTGCAGGAGTTCGGCCGTAGTCTGGAGGTGGGAGACGACTGCCTGGGACGAGCCCGCCTTCAGCAGCCAGTCGTCGAGGTAGGGGAAGACTGAAACCCCTGCCCGGCGCAGATGAGCTGCGACCACCGCCATCACTTTCGTGAACACCCGAGGGGCACTGGTAAGGCCAAAGGGGAGCACGGTGAACTGAAAATGCTCGGGGCCTACCGTGAACCGAAGGTAACGCCGGTGGGCCGGCAGGACGGGGATGTGGAAATACGCGTCCTGCAAGTCCAACGCTACCAACCAGTCTCCAGGGTCGAGGGTAGTCAAGACCTGAGCTAGAGGTGAGCATCTTGAACTTCTCCTTCCGGAGGAAGCGATTGACGTTCCGGAGGTCCAAGATAGGACGCATGTCCTCCTTGTCCTTTTGGGCACCAGAAAGTAGTGGGAGTAGCAACCACGCCCTACTTCTGGGGTCGGAACATGCTCTCGATGGCCCTCTTGGTCAAGAGGGCCGTGACTTCCTTCTGTAGAAGCACCAAGTGATCCCCTGACATGCGGTGGAATTGAGGTGGCATGGCTGGGGGAGGTCTCGAAGGGGAGGGAGTAGCCCCTTCGGACAATGTCCAAGACCCACCTGTCCGAGGTGATGGTGCGCCAGTGGGGAAGGTGATGGCGGACCCTGCCCCCTACTGGCGTGCCGTGCACCTGAAAGGAGGGACTAGGAGGGCTTGGAGGCCGCGGACGGGTTGGAGGTGGTGGCCTGACCCGCACGCTGGTTGCCCGATCCGCCACGGCGGAATCCACGTCCTCGGCCACGCGAAGACGCCTGCTGCGCGGGCCGGTGGCTGGGCTGCTGACGTGAAGGGCGCCCTACCGTGGCCACGATAGGGGCGAAAAGCAGAAGGCAGCGGAGGGCGTGTAGCAGAAAGGCCCAGGGACTTTGCAGTAGCCCGTGAGTCCTCAAAGCGCTCCAACGCATGGTCTGCTTTGGACCCAAAAAGACCGACTCCATCAAAGGGCATGTCCATGAGAGTATTCTGGACATCCCCTGAAAAACCAGTGGTTCTCAGCCAGGCGTGGCGCCGGGAGCGCCACGTCGTTGCAATCGACCTGCCCAGCGAGTCGGCGGTGTCAAGGCCACAACGGATAGTGTATTTGGCCGCATCCCTTCCTTCCGCAATGGCGCGGAAAGCAGTGCCTGGACCTCCTCAGGGCACTGGGGCAAAACATCCGCCACCGAATCCCACAGGGAGTGGGTATATCGGCCCAAAAGACAAGCGGTGTTAACGGACCGCAAGCCAGCACTGGAGGAAGAAAAACCTTTCTTCCCAAACTGATCCAGGCGTTTGGATTCCCTATCCGGAGGAGCGGTAGGGAAGGCGGTTTGGGAAGCGGAGGCTTGGACAACCAAGCTCTCAGGAGTGGGGTGGACAGAAAGAAACAGGGGGTCGCCCGGAGCGGGGCGATGGCGTCGTGACACGTTCCGATCCACAGGAGCCCCTGTGTTGGGCTTGGACCAGGCGCCCAAAAGAACGTCAGTGAGGGCGTCGTTAAACGGCAGCACAGTCTCCGCAGAGGAGGCTGCCGGCTGAAGCACCTCTGTCAAGATGTTAGTCTTGACCGTCAAAGTAGGGAGCTGGAGACGTAAGGCCCCAGCAGCCCTACGCAACACCGTACCAAAATTGGCCCCCTCCTCCGTAGCCACGGGAGGAGACAGCATGCCAGTGTCAGGAGAAGTATCCAGACCACTGGCCTCCCTAGACTCTCTGTCCAGTCCTCATCATACTGACAGTTGCGTGTCAGAGGGTCATCAGACCCCTCCCAGTCCTCCTGGTCCTCCTCTGGTTCAAAATAAGGAGGAGGAGGGACATTTGGGACCCAAGGTCCCATCGGCGCCGGAGCCGGCGTCGAGCGACGCTCGCTCCGGGTCCATGTCCGGAGCCGGAAGGAACTGGGGACGACGCCGCCCGGAGCCCAGGGCGGCGTCGAGAACGGCACCGGAGACATCGGCGCCGGCGGAGGTGTCGTGAGGTCGACCGGCGTCGATGGGGGTTGTGGAGCCGGGATCGAGGCCGGGGCCGAAGCCGGAGCCGGGATCGAGGCTGGAGGCTCGGGCGACGCCGGGGCCGGAGCCGCCGGCGACGCCGGAGCAACCCCATCAGGGCCCGCGGGGCCCGAAGGCGCACCGGAGGGGCCTGAAGGCCCGAAGAGGCGGGCCATGGCCGACAGGAACTCCTGTACCTTGGCCGGATCCGCCCCCGAACCCGGGAAGGGCGGGTATGACGGGGGCGACTCCACAGGCAAGTCCGGGGCCGCGGGGCGGGGACGGTGCCGGGAGGGGCCTCAGCCGAGTCGCGAGACCGGCGAGGCGAAGTCCGAGAGCGACGATGCTTCTTGGACTTCTTGTGCTTAGACTTACCGGACGAAGAAGTCGACGACCGGTGTGCACTCCGCGAGCGACCCCTGGACCTCTCACGCGACCGGGGCTTCGCGGAGCCGAATGCCGGGCCTCGAGGAGCTTTCGAGACCGCTCTCGCAAAGCTTTCGGGTTGAGGGCCTGGCATTCGGGACAAGACTCGGTGTCGTGGCCTCGGCCGAGGCAGAAGAGACACTCCCAATGCGGGTCGGTGACGGACATCATCCGCGCACAGGCGCCGCATCGCTTGAAGCCGGGCATCCCTACGACACCTTAAAGTTGAAAAAAACCAGTGAAAAAATCACCAAAAAGTATGGTCAAAAATTGACCAGGGCACTGCTCTTCCCGGATCTGCGCTTGCTGGCGCGGAAAAAGAAGAACTGACGTCAGCGCGCAGGGGCGGCGCCTAAGCACTGCCCGCGACGTCATCCCGGCGATCACGACGCCGACGACGGACGCGGAGCCGCACGACGCCGCCTACCGACGCGCAAGGGTACTGCTACGCAAAACTTTCCGGATCCAGCCTGACGCCTGGGGATATTCTAAGGTAAGGAATCTATCACTAACGTGTCTCTTTCAGATAGGAGGGAATAGGAGGGCTTGGAGGCCGCGGACGGGTTGGAGGTGGTGGCCTGACCCGCACGCTGGTTGCCCGAACCGCCACGGCGGTATCCACGTCCTCGGCCACGCGAAGACGCCTGCTGCGCGGGCCGGTGGCTGGGCTGCTGACGTGACTGGGCGCCCCTTCCGTGGCCACGATAGGGGCGAAAAGCAGAAGGTAGCGGAGGGCGTGTAGCAGAAAGGCCTAGGGACTTGGCAGTAGCCCGTGAGTCCTTAAAACGCTCCAACGCATGGTCTGCTTTGGAACCAAAAAGACCGACTCCATCAAAGGGCATGTCCATGAGTGTATTCTGGACATCACCCGAAAAACCAGTGGTTCTCAGCCAGACGTGGCGACGCAGCGCCACCGTCGTTGCAATAGATCTGCCCAGCGAGTCGGCGGTATCAAGGCCACAACGTATGGTGTATTTGGCCGCATCCCTTCCTTCCGCAATGGCGCGGGTAAGCAGTGTCTGGACCTCCTCAGAACACTGGGGCAAAACAGTCGCCACCGAATCCCACAAGGAGTGGGTATATCGGCCCAAAAGACAAGCGGTGTTGATGGACCGCAAGCCAGCACTGGAGAAAGAAAAACCCTTCTTCCCAAATTGATCCAGGCGTTTGGATTCCCTATCCGGAGGGGCGGTAGGGAAGGCGGTTTGGGAAGCCGAGGCTTGGACAACCAAGCTCTCAGGAGTGGGGTGGACAGAGAGAAACAAGGGGTCGCCCGGAGCTGGGCGATGGCGTCGGGACACGTTCCTATCCACAGGAGCCCCTGTGTTGGGCTTGGACCAGGCGCCCAAAAGAACGTCAGTTAGTGCATCGTTGAACGGCAGCACAGTCTCCAAGGAGGAGGCTGCCGGCTGAAGCACTTCTGTCAAGAGATTAGTCTTGACCGTCACCGTAGGGAGTCGGAGATGTAAGGCTCCAGCTGCCCTACGCAACACCGTTTCAAAATTGGCTCCCTCCTCCGTAGCCACGGGAGGAGACAGCATGCCAGTGTCAGGGGAAGTATCTAGACCACTGGCATCCCCTAGTTCCTCTGCCCAGTCCTCATCATACTGACACTGTTGTGCCAGAGGGTCCTCAGACCCCTCCCAGTCCTCCTGGTCCTCCTCCGGTTCAAAATAAGGAGGAGGAGGGACATTTGGGACCCAAGGTCTCATCGGCGCTGGAACCAGCGTCGAGCGACGTCGGTCCGGCTCCATGTCCGGAGCCGGAGAGTACATGGGGACGACGCCGCCCGGAGCCCCGGGCGGCGTCAGGAACGGCACCGGAGACATCGGCGGAGGCGTGGTCAGGTCGACCGGAGTCGATGGGGGTTGCGGTACCACCGGAGCCGGGATCGAGGCTGGGGCCGAAGCCGGGACCGAGGCTGGAGACACGAGCGACGCCGGGACCGGAGTCGTCGGCGACGCCGGGGCAACCCCACCAGGGCCCGCGGGGCCCGAAGGCGCACCGGAGGGACCTTGAGGCCCGAAGAGGCGGGCCATGGCCGACGGGAATTCCTGTACTTGGCCGGATCCGCCCCCGAACCCGGGAAGGACGGGTATTGCGGGGGCGACTCCACAGGCATGTCCGGGGCCGCGGGGACGGTGCCGGGAGGGGCCTCAGCCGAGTCGCGAGATCGGCGAGGCGAAGTCCTAGAGCGATGATGCTTTTGGACTTCTTGTGCTTAGACTTACCGGACGACGAAGACTTGGATCCCGACGACCGGCGAGGACTCCGCGACCGACCCCTCGACCTCTCACGCGACCGGGGCTTGGTGTGGCGCGGAGCCGACTGCCGGGCCTCGAGGAGCTTTCGAGACCGCTCTCGCAAAGCTTTCGGGTTGAGGGACCGGCAGTCGGAACACGACTTCGTGTCGTGGTCTCGCCCGAGGCAGAAGAGACACTCCAGATGCGGGTCTGTGATGGACATCATCCGAGCACAGGCGTCGCAACGTTTAAAGCCGGGCATCCCTACGACACCTTGGAGTCGATTGAAGAAAACAGTGAAAAATTCACCAAAAAAGTTAGTCAAAAAATGACTAGGGCACTGCTCTTCCCGGATCTGCGCTTGCTGGCGCGGAAAAGAAGAACTGACGTCAGCGCGCAGGGGCGGCGTCTAGGTACTGCCCGCGACGTCATCTCGGCGATCACGACGCCGACGATGGACGCGGAGCCGCACGACGCCGCCTACCGACGCGCAAGGGTACTGCTACGCAAAAACTTTCCGGATCCAGCCTGACGATATTCTAAGGTAAGGAATCTGTCACTAACGTGTCTCTTTCAGATTGGGCTTTTTAAGTAAAATGCAGTTAATTACTTTTCAGATTACTTTTGCTAACACAGGACTGGATCCTAGATTCAGCCCTGGGACATTTCCTGAAAACAGGTGAGTAAATGCGTTTTGGTTAAAGGTACGATTTTTAAAGAATATTATTGCATTTCAAAAGCTGACAGAAACTTTTTCACTTAGAATCACCAATGTTATCCTATGGGAGGAAATTCACTTAGCAGGTAAGTTAGTGTGAGAAGTTGGCCTGGTATATGCTGTTCACTAATTAAAGTGAACACCTTGCACCAGTACAAATCGACTTTTATGGTAGGTAGGTTTAAGACAACCTTTATAGAAAGCTATCCTAGTGGTAGCTGTGGAGAGCATCCTTCAGGCTAAGTCTTGGAGGAATGTAAAGCAGCTTGTTTTACCACACCATCTCTTGAATCACCAAATGAAAAGACACCACCAGGAATATATATCAAATATATATGTATTTATTAATAAACAACTCTCTACTAATCTCTTTATGAGATTAGAAGTCAGGAACAAATGTACAATGCAAAGTTATCACAAATAAGTTAGCACAATCATTTATCACAATCCTAGCTTGGCTAGACCTGGGCCTAGAGCCTATAGAATCGAGGGACCCCAAAGAACCACCCCAGGTAGTTGCAGGAGACCCACAGGGGACGGACGCGGTGTTCAGACACTGGTGCGAGTCCTGTACGAGTCTATGCGCATAGGCGCGATTGAGATTTCAATGTTAAAGGTCCCTTGCGTGTTCGAGGCGAATACACCGATCGGTCCTTGTACGAGTCAGCGCAATTGAGAGTTCAATGTTACAGGCCCCTTGGGTGTTCGAGGTGAACACACCGATCGGTCCTTGTACGAGTCGAAGGACGCGGTTACAGATAGAGTTGCAAGGGAGATGGACACGATGTGTCTAACACAGACGCGAACCCTGTACGAGTCAGCGCGATAGTCACACTTAGAAAATAAGAGTTTTAGGGCACTTCTAGGGTAGCTACAAGCAAGGCACTTACAGGGTAAGTAGTTCTAGGGCCCACACCCACAGGAGCACCGTAATGCTAAAGTTACCTCACCCAGGGGAGCCGGGTGCATAGGTGTCCTTTGGTGTCGGGTCGCGGCGTCGTTTTCAATGGGAGCCAGTGAAGACTTGCTGCTTGCGGCGACTGAAGAAGTGTCCGTTGGAATCCAAGCCTGGATTCAGAAGATGGAAAACCTGAAAGCAGAGGGGACAGTGTTCAAGGGCACTTGGCAGTGACCCGGGGCAAGGAAGATGAATGCCCACCGTCGTCGACAGGATTCAGGTCGTTCACGGGTACCTTGACTCTGCGACCACGAGGTCCAGGAGGCGTCGAGGACGGCCAGGAGCTGGATTCAGCGTGTCCCACGAAGTCTACAGCTGACTGCGGTGTCGGCGACCCGATTGGAGCCAACAAGCCTTGGTAGCTGCAAGTCTCGTGGAGGAGGACAAAAAGTCAATGGTGCAGACCAGCAAGGTCTGTGGAACTTACCCAGCGAGGGTAGGTCAGGGCAGGCCTGGAGCAACCAGAGGAGCCCTTTGGTTTAGTTAGAAAGTCTTCTGGGGACCCACAAGCCGGCTGGCAAGGGATCGCGAAGACGCCTCAGGCGGAGTCACTCAGCAGGGGCCCACGGTCACTCGGGACGGTGTAGGCCGCTGGTTTTGGGAGGGATCTCTGCTAGAGGCTGGGACCACACGTGGTCCAAAGCACAAGTTCGTAGAACGTCGTGAAGGGGTTGCACTCGACAATAGTGCACGGTACCCGGGGTCTGAGGTTCCTCGTTGCTCATGGGGTCCACTTGCCTCAGCTTCGCTGGGGACTCACGATGGCCTTTGAGAAGTCAGGAAATCCTCTTCCTGGGCTGCAGGGACTTCAGGCTCCGGCGGGAGCGGCGTAGTTTGCGACCGTCGTTGTAGTTTTAGGTGCCTGCTAAGCAGGGGAGTCACTCCTTGACTCCAAGGGAGATTCTTCAGTCTTCCAGAGGTAGTGGAACGTCGAAGGTCCGGGATTTCTTCAGTAGAGCGTCGTCCAGGGGTATCTGGGTTGCAATGCACAGGTTCCCCTCTTATACTAAAAGAAAGGGAGGGACTAGCTCTATGACCCCACCTATGGGAGGGTCAGGGGAGGGGGTAGCTACACCCATCTCCCTTTGTCCAGTTTCCCACCAGAGCAGGGGCAGGTAGCCCCTGAGCTGGTTTTAACTGGCATATGCACAGAGGAGCCCTCTGCTCCCCCAGTGCAGGACTTCAAAGCACTCTAGGAGTGCACCCACCCAGCCCCAATACACTAAACCCTGTCTGGGAGGTGGTCACACCCCCTTGGGACAGGATACCTATTGTTGGGCTTCCTCCACTGCAAGTGTCGGTCGTCAGCAGGAGGGCAGCCCAGTGTCTGTGACTGGTGGCATCCATTTTGTGATGCCAGGGCTCTTCAGGATTCTACCGCGTTTCCACAGTAGTTACATGTCTATCCCCCTAGAAGGGTGGGATCATACTCCCACACCAGTTACTGGTGTGGGGGTATGATTCCAAAGTGTTGACACCAAACACGACATGTTTTGATGCAGCCATTCCATAGTTAGCATTTACCGCGAGGATATAATGCACTTAAGAGTATATGGTTTGGCTGCATTCACAAACAGCCCAAGAGAATGGACTCTGAGGGCTGCAGAGGGACCCTGCTCAGGCAGAGGCACCCCCTCACATGGAAACTAAGCACCCTGCCCTCAGGATTGATAGGGCCTGCTTTAGGGGTGACTGATAAGTCTCAATGTGTGTGCAGGGGAGATCTAGGAGACTTATATCTCAGTGAGGGGTGCTAGCACCTCCTCACCCAGGCTGCAGTAGTAGGCCTGTGGTGTCAGATTTAGTCTGCTTCCCAGGGGTGGCATAATACATGCTTCAGCCCCTGGTAGGCCTGTGAAGGACCTATGCCCTTGGTACCTAAGGTACCATATACTAGGGACTCATAAGGTACCACAGTATCCAATCACTAGTGCACCTAGAGTGCACTCCAAATCGTTTAGAGAGAACAGAGAGGCTGGGGCCCTGATTGGCAGGGTCCCAGCCAGACTATAGCCAGAAACCAGTGTAAACATCAGAAAAAAAGTGGGGGCAACATAAGAGGCAGATCCTACTCTCCTACAGTTAGGTTATCGATACTTTTTCTTACTCCGTGCTGGATCCTGGATTCAGCACTGGGACATTTCCTGAAAACAGTTGAGAAAATGCGTTTTTGTTATTCGGCTGATTTTAAAGGAATATTTGTAGTTTTCAAAAGTCGACACTTTGACACTTTTTGGAAGAAAAAGTTTCTATGTTATCCTATGAGGAAAAATGAGTTATCGGTTTCGAGGTAAGTAATCGGTCTTTTGAGTTAGGGTTCTGGGGTTAGACTCAGGGGTCTCCCAGGGTCAGTGATGCACTGTTGTTGCACCCTCAGCGGCACTAGGGTGGCCGGGTGCAGAGTGTTGAGGCCCAATGTTATCCTATGGAGGATGGGGGACTCGGTTGGTGGCTGCTGGCAAGCAGGCCACGGGGTTGAGGGAGCAAAGCTCCTAGGGTTAAGCTCAGGGCACGTTGGGGACCAAGTTAGCACCAAAGGGGCACCCTCAGCGGCTCTAGGGCGGCCGGGTGCAGGGTGCTGTTTTGAGGTCGGGTGCCCTGTTGATTTCAATGGAGATTCTCCGGGACAAAGAAACACTGCAGGCTCGGGGACGAGGATCTTCCAGGAGCTACCACCACTTCGAGGGGTAAGTTGGGATGTAGAGGATTGGTTTGGCACCGCTGGGTTGGGCACACAAGGCCGTGGGGCGTCAGGTGCAGGGGTGCCTTGGGACGTCGGATTTTCTTACCCGCTCTGGTCGCGGTAGGGGGTGTCCTCTGGATTGAGGCTGCAGGCATCGTCAGGAGGCTTGAGGCAGGTCAGGGGTCGCCGGATCTCGGGTCAGGATCACTGGGGGGACCTCCTCAGGGTATTTGCCCACTCGAGCTCGGGCCGGATTCGACGGGTGCAGAGTGTGCGGGATTCGCGGTTCCTGGCTGGCACCAGAAGCTGCAGTTCAAACACGTCCGGTGTTCACGGGAGAAACAGCTTGGAAAGTGAAGGCAGGCAGGTACTCCGGGGTTTTTGAGGTTGCTGGCCGCTGGACACGCCGGGGTTTTTGCAGGAGCAGGTTCAAGGGGAGACAGGCCTGTAGGGGTGGGGCCAAGTCAGTGGGCATCGTCCTCTTGTTAGCTCTGCACGGCTTCTCGTCCTTCTTCTTCTTCTCTTCTTTTTCTTGTAGTTGCTGGATCTGAGGAAGGAAGGTTCAGGGTGCCCCTAAATACTAAATTTAGGGGCGTTACAGGTAGGTAAAGGGCAGGGACCAATGGGTCCCTTCCCTGGGGTGGGTACACCCCTATTCTGCCACTCTCCAGTGGGAGGGGGGCAGGAGCCTGTCCCTGGTTGGCTGGGTCCCCCCATCCTCAAGATGGCGGGGACTCGAGGTTGTGCTTCACCTCGCCTCCCCCACCTTAGGGGTGGAGTTGACAGAGGTGGGCACACCTCTCTTCCTCACTTTGTTTTTCCCGCCGGGTCTCCCGCCCAAAGTGGGGGGTAGAACCAGTGGGGACCAGTTGCTGAGTACAGCAAGTGGTCTGGAGAGGCTCACAAAAGCGGTATGCCTTTGAAGCTTCTCCTTCGTGAACCCTGCCCATCCTGGGGAGGAGGCTTGGCACCTCGTCCCAGGATGTGCATTGTTTCAGGCCCCCGAGAGCGGCAAGCTCTCGACCCAGGGGTCCAGAAACATGTCTGGTGGTGGCAGCCTCGGCAGCCACTCAGTCAGGTCACTGGGAGTTGGTCGAGTTTCAGGGGGCATCTCTAAGATGCACTCTGTTGTGCATTTTACATTAAATCCCACACTGGCATCAGTGTGGGTTTAATGTGCTGAGAAGTTTGATACCAAACTTCTCAGTCTTCAGTGCAGCCATTATGGTGCTGTGGAGTTCGTGATGACAAGCTCCCAGCACCATTTACTCTCAATGGCAGCACTGCACTTCCATTGCCCGGGTATGGACCTGGGTACTGTAGGGGTACAGGGCTCATGCACCTGTACCCTCACCACTGGCATAGGGCACCCAGCTAGAGGGGTGACTGATGGATGCCAGGGCAGTGGTTTGTGGGCATGGCACACAGGGGTGTGTGCCATGTCGACTCTTCACTTTGTTCTGCACCAAGACACGCAGCCTGCAAAGGCAGTGTGTGTGTGTCAGGGTACAGGGCCTCTAAGGGTGGCACAATAAGTGCTGCAGCCCTTAGGGGCCTTCTCTGGTCACAGTGCCCTGGGTACCTGTGGTACCATTTACCAGGGGCCTACCTGTGGCCAGAGAAGCCAATTGGGTTTAGGCTTCAATGCAGTTTTAGGGAAGGAACACAGGCCCTGGGTACCTGATTGGCAGGAGCCCAGGGCACACTCAGTCAAAGCACATCAGCAATTCAGCAAAAAGTGGGGGCATACCATGCAAGAAAGAGGGCACTTTCTCACATCCACCTTTCCCAGATGGCCACCCCCATCCCAAGAGTGCCCCATCGGTCACCACTGTTCGATATGGCTGGCGAAGGGAGAGGGGTCTGTTGCTGACCCAATCGCGGTTCGTTAACCAAAAATGCAAATCGTTTGCAGTTCCCTCCTTGATCTGGACTATGTTGGAGAGATTCCCCTGATGTTGCCCAATGGAACTTCAGGTACCACTGCGTGTCACCAGCAGGATGCAGGAGGCCATGAGGCTCAACAGCCTCGAGTCAGTCTCGCCGAAACTCAGGATAGAGGCTCAACCATCAGTATCATAGCCTGTATATCTTGGACACACTGTTTGGAAGGATAAGCCCAAAACGGACTGTGTCCAGATCAACTCCGATGAAAGGGAGTGCCTGAGAAGGGGTCAGGTGTGACTTTGGCATGTTGATAGTGAACCCCAGCAAGTGCAAGAGGTCCACCGTAGTCTGGAGGTGGGAGATGACTGCTTTAAAGGAACCCACCTTCAACAGCCAGTCGTCGAGATGGGGGAAGACGGGCACCCCTGATCTTTGCAGATGAGCTGCAACCACCACCATCACCTTGATGAACACCCGAGGGGCGCTGGAAAGGCCAAAGGGGAGCATGGTGAAATGAAAGTGCGCTTGGTCTACCATGAGCTGCAGGTAACGTCTGTAAGCAGGCAGCACAGGGATTGAAAGTATGCGTCCTGCAAGTCCAACGCTACCATCCAGTATCCCGGGTCCAGGACAGACAGCATTTGGAATTTCTCCTTTTTCAGGAAGAAATTGAGAGGGCGCAGGCCTTGGGCACCAGAAAGTAGCGGAAATAGTAACCACGACTGTAGGAGGCTGGTTTAGTATATGGTGCACACTTATTTAAGTGAAGCACCCTGCACTAATCCAGACAACCCTTATGGTGATTTTAGTGGTCTTAGACAACCTGAGAAAGCTCTCTAAGTGGTAGCTGTGGAGAGCAGCCTTCAGGCTTAGTCCAGAAGGAGTGTAAAGCAGCTTGTTTTACCAGTACTAATCATATACTAATAAAGCGGAATGCGAACTGCGACCGAAGTTGAGACTGGACCCAGAAGATTTAGAAGAGCTGGGGACCCAAGGAACCACACAAAGTAAGTACCCAGGAACTCCACGGAGCCCGTGTGCAGAGTGGGAACACGACCGCGTGCTCAATACATGTCAATAGGGAAGTCGCAGTTGCAGTTTTCAAAAAGAAAGACCCTTCCCAGAGGACCATGAATAAACTCAGTGGAAGATGGAAGGTTCGAGAGTCACCCCACCTGTGGATACCACAGGAACCAGGATACCTACACCAGGGAAGCCGGGTGCATAGGTGCGAAGTGACGTCGGAAACAGCCGTAGACCACAATGCTGGACTTCAATGAAGATGCCGCTGGCGAAGAAGGTGAAAGAGTCCGGTGGAATCCAAGGATAGATTATTGAAGAGAAATACCTGCGAGCAGAGGGGACAGAGTCTAAGTCACTCAGGAGTGACCAGGAGGCACGGAAGACCAATGACCGCTGATGACGGAAGATGCAGGACAGTTTACGGTGACCTTTTCGCTGCAGCTGTGAGGACCAGGCGACGCTGCGGAAGACCAGGAGCCGTTCACGAGCAGTCCCACTTCGGAAATCGAGAACAACTGGGTCGGTGTCCGGCAGGAGCACCAACAAGTCTTGGCAGCAGCAACAGACGTGGACAACGAAGAAGGTGCAGTGTCGGGACCAGCAAGGTCCAAGGGACTCACCAAGTGCAGGAGAGTCAGAAAAAGCTCAGAGCAAGCAGGAGAGCCCACTGGAGGCAAAGAAGACCCTCAAGAGGACCCACAAACAGGAGGCACAGGAGTTGCAAGAGGACCTCGAGCAGCTCACCAAAGATGCAGGCCCACGGTACAGAGGATGCAGTGAGGACGAAGATCTTGGCAGGAAGAGATGCTGGAGGCTGGAGCTTCTTGGAGCCCGAAGATCTCTGGAGAAGAGAGTCAACAAGCCTTGGCAAAGGCAAATAGACGCAGTGCACCGGGGTGCTGTTCCAGCGGTTCCGACGAGGGATACTGGCCTCAAACTCAGTGAGAAGACAGTGCAGGCCTCGAGGGAGTTGCAGAACCACCACCTGTGTTGCTGGGCTTTTCGAAGTCCAGAGGACGTCAGGAGCAGCAGACTGGTCAGCTTAGGTGCAGTGCCTGCAGATGCAGGGGAGTGACTCCTTCACTTTAAGGGAAATTCCTTCCAGTGTCTTTGATGCCCACAGGCCTGGAGAAGAACCTGGATAAAGCACAGGCACAGACGACGCAAAACACTGGCAGGACGACTAGACCAGGAGCAGCAGGAGTCTTCCCAGATGCAGTCTCGGTTCCCAAAGCGAAGTCCAACGAAGTCCAAAGTGCCCAGACAGTAGAAGTAGTTTCGGATCTGAATCTTGTCCCACGACAAATCTGAAGAGCCCCCCACAGGTAAGCCCTTAAGTACCCAAAGGAAAGGGTTGGGACGATTCAGGGGTCCCTCCCAGAGGAGGGGCTGGACGGAGGGGAGGATACTCCCATGTCCTTTGCCCTGTTTCGCACCAGAGCGGGAGCCAACGGCTCCCTGGACTGGTTTCAATTGGAGTATGCAAGGAGGGCACCAAATGTGCCCTTCAAAGCAGTCTGGTGGCGCAGGCAAGCGCCCCCACCCGAGCCCAATACACCAAGTCCTGTAAGGGAGGTGGTCACATCTCGTGTGACAGGAACCCTATTGTTCTACCTTCCCCATCTCGAGCCTGGCTCAGCATCAGGAGGGCAGAATTGTGTCTGTGGTCAGCAGCAGCACTAGCTTGCTGTTAGACCCTGAAAGGCTGGTACCGGGAATACAGGGGGCCTCCCTAGGGGAGCCACCCCAGTACATGGGATCCTACATCCAACACTGGAATCGGTGTTGGGGTAGGATTCCAACATGTTTGATATCAAACATGACTGGTTTCTGTGCAGCCAATGTATAGTTAGACGTTTCGTAATTGACAAGGTCCACTATATGTCTAAAATGGCTGACCGCACTTACAAAGCCTGGAGAATCGACTCCTGGGTTTGTAGGGGGTGTCCTGCTCATGCAGGGCACCCTCACGCTTATAACCTAGCACCCTGCCTTCAGGATTGAAAGGCCTACCTTAGGGGTGACTTATAGGTTTTAAGTGTAATGACCTCAGATAT
>CAWUFW010026772.1:0-30930 GCA_963921515.1 Calotriton arnoldi
GGATAGGGCAGGAAGAGGCCTAGATCCCTAGATGGAAATTTGTGAATAGCATTTGTGAGTATGGGAGGCAGTACTTCTTTCTGTACTCAAAAAATGTCTCTGTAAATAGGCCCCACAGTGCGCATTCTCTGAATATACTAACTATATATTACAAACTTATACGATAAGTCAGAAATTTGTGGATGTAATAGTTCACCCAGAATTACTGATACCAGGGGTACAACAATTACCAGGTGCAATATTACAACATTTCAAGTTATCCTTCTCAGAACGATGAATAACCATAAAAATCGTTGTTTGTGCACCTATTTGTACAGGTTTTCCATCCATTCCTTCTACTTTGTTTCCAGACAAGTTCCATGTGCTTCTAACAAGTAAGATCGGTCCAGGTAAAACCCCAATAGTGTAGGGTTTATCACACATTTCATAAACACATTTTGGGCATTATCTCACGTATCTGCCTGAATCAGAATTATCGCTTCATAACTAATAACATCACAAAAAGTGTTTAAAAGCACAAGAAAGAATTAATAGGCAATGCGGATTATTGAGAAGTACTCCGCACTGACAATATATGTGAAGAAAAACTGGGAAACATAGCTGAAGAGGCTGAAACTTAGGTCCAGGCTTAGACAATGCCATATCTCGTGAAAGCAAAATCCTATGTTGTAGCCATGTCTCTAAATTAAGTCCTATTGAAACGTTATAGAAAGGGCGCGTTCGGTAGCTAGTAATGGTTTGCTTTTGAATTACTTCACACCACAGTTTTTGAGCACTGTAAATGACTGGTAAAATTACTCAATTTAATTGTACTCAAAATCATTTCATAATATCTAAAATGACTAAAGTGACTAAGTGAGTAAAGTGATCATGATGTGGAGGTGAAACCCAAATGTAGTGAATCCTTAATTACTAAAGTTTGAAAACCTGATCATGAATCCATGAGAGACTGGAAAAAAGATGAAAAACATCCACATTTCTCGTGACATAATGAAGAAAGGCCATACAAAAAGATGTATGTACAAAAAACCTAAAATAAATATTGGCAATAATAAATCAATAAATGGTTCTATGTACTGAGGGGTATCGATACCCAATAATCTCATATGGAAAAGCAAATTCTACATCCACTGATAGGCACTAAATCAGTTTTTGAAAATATTAACTACCAATGTGGATAGCCCGTTCCTCATCACTATTCAAGCCATACCAATGTTTTGTGTTGAGCTAGCTAATGTAACGTGATTCCAAAATTCTGAGTTGTTTCTCACGATATCCCCCTCTGATGTTTTTGGTAACTCTGTTGATACCGTAATATCGAAATTAGTTACTGTTACCATTGTGTTTGAGGTGAAAGTGCCTGGCCGCTTGGTAGTTGGGGGTCATTATTTGTGATTGCACCTGAGTGCTCCAAAACTCTCTTTTTAACAGGTAATGTAGTACTGCCTATGTATTTTAGACCACACGGGCATTCTAAAACATATACTGCATATCCAGAAGTACATGTGATGAATTTAGAAATCTTTCTAGTCTTTCATGTTGGCAGTCTATACTGGTCCCAGTTATCGATGGATTTACATACTTTACAGGAACCACATTTATGGAAACCGGAAGGGGGAGCTAACCAAGTAGATGTTTTCTCTTTGGATTTGAATTTAAATCACTATGCACTACCATATCCCTAATGGATTTGGAATTTCCGTTGGTGATAGCAGAGGAATCTTCCGCCTATTTTCCAATGACCGGGTCTGCAGCCAGCAGATTCCAATGCTGTCTCATGGGATCCCTCATTTTGTAACATCTTTTATTATAAGTGGTGATGAATCTAGGTGCTTCTGATACAGTAGGTTTGGAATTATTTTAGAGGTCTTTCTCCTTTTTGAAATCATTATCATTGCTACAGTTGCAGCGATCCATAGGGGATACTACACTTTAAGGAATCGGGATGGCAGCTCCCAGCATGCAATGCACTATTGCCGGCTGTTTCTTTCCTGTTTAGGGATGTAACCAGTTTAATATTTTTGACCTGGATGGCAACATTCAGGTATTCACTATAGATAGTTACTCATCTTGTATGTGAATGTCAAGCTGAGATAATTTTGCCCTAATAGATGAATTCATTCTGATGCTAAGGCAAAGTCACCATCCCAAATCAGGAACAAGTCATCTATATACCTGATCCAGATTGGTATATGTTGAGTATACCTCTCATTGTTGTCAATCCAGACCACCTGTTTCTCCCACAAACCAAGGAATACATTTGTAAAGCTGGGGAGAAGCAGGAGCCCATCGTTGTTCCAGAGCATTGTCGATTCAGTGTCTACAGTATACTATTCTCCAGACAATGTCATCATTTGTTTGAGCATCATTGTGTGTATAAAGAGAGCAATGGGGTGACATGCACACCTTCATTCCCAACTTTTCTTCGATACATGTGTATAGGGACCAGACATCTAATGCAATCATCGTATATGTGTTTTCCTACCTAATGTCATGTATCCTCCACAGGGAATCAGTACTATCACAACAGTATACTCTCAATCCTGTAACATGAGTTGATAGGAAATGGTCCAAGAATATGGCTGTGTTTTCTAATAAACCCTTATTGGAGGAAACTATAGGCCATCCGGGTGGGGGGGGTTGGATTCTTATGGATTTTCGGAAGGAGGTATAAGCAAGGTATTTTATGGTATTCCACTTTCAAAAGCGTATATTCATCAAAGTTCAATAGTTCTTCCTGATGCCATTCTCCTAACATTTTGTGGTAAATATGCGTGGAATGTTTTTATGTCTCCCATGATATGGATTCATAACAATTTCTGTCATTTAGTTGGCATTGGGCTTTATAATATGTCACATTCATCACAACTATATTCCTGCTTTTGTCAGATGGTTTTGTTATAATTGATGGATCATTAGTTAGATTCTGTAGTGCGTGTCTTTGTGCTTGGGTTATGTTACCTCAAATGTGTGCATCCCTCCTATTCTGGAGCTTCATCAGTTCATATGTCATGACACTGTGGAAGCCTCTATATTGGCATATGCTACATTGGGATTGAATTTAGATTTATGTCTTATTTCACTACATTGAGCGATATCTGATACGAAACCCTATCTATTCAAGGTATCGCCTACATCGTTGCAAGATTGACTGTCATCATTACATTCTAAGTTCTAGAACTGAAGAATGAAATGAACATCTTGCACCTCAAAGTTACAACATACTTAGTTCCTGTACAGTACATGATCTCTTAGGTTTTATCTCATTAATCATTTTAAATAGTTTCTGCAACTTAAATTTCCTTATAAAGAAGAACAAATCAATTCTGGTGCTGGTATAATCAAAATCGACAATTGGGCAAAATGATAAACCCAATTTCAATACTGCTTCTTCCTCAAGGGTGAGGGATCTATTAGATGATTTTACCACTGATTTGTCTTCACTGGATCATACCTTATCCATGTCCATAGACGTTTGGCAGGATAACCTAGTCCGCATGTTCCTGCCACCCCTCCTGGTTGGACGCTTCCTCTTCTTAAACTTCATCCTTTGCCCCCACCCCCCCACTTTGTTTGTTGCATGGAGGAATTTCTTGTTTTTGCTTTAGTAATTGAAACTCCTGGTCAAAGGTTAGGGGGCAAACTCCTAAAGGGGTTGTTTGTGTCAAGTCATATAATTCAGTACTGATGTCAGAGCTGGAGCCTGTTGATAATAATTCCTGCTAGCGTTGCTGTTGTGTCCTTCTGATCCCTTTGTAAGGAGTCAAAGCATTTGGAATAAGTTAGGATTCTGTTTTAAGCATAGTCTTTTCTGTCCCATAAGAATTTGCATTGTTTTTTGGATTTTATTTTATCATCATACTTATTTAATCTCTCTTCCAGGACCAGAAATTTGATAACTATTTTCTCTTCCTTGTCTTTATCAATTACTTTGTATACCTTGATTAATTCTTTTTTAGTCTCCTCCAAATCAATCTTGGCGTATTTGACCAGCATTTCCATCACTCCCCTGCATGTTTTTGCTGTGAAAGAATTCAGGATTGGGATTTTCTTATGTGAGGATGATGGATATTTTTAAGCCTTTTGGTGCTCGGCCCACCTCGATATAGTTGGTTAAGGAGGTCATTTCCCACCACTTATTGAGTTCCTGTTTGGTTAATTCCTCCAAAGAGGCCAAATTTTGTTTAATGGATGATTCAATTGGTGCCTTTTTGAGACCAGTACCCGGCATTAAATCAATGTCCAAATACTCATTAAATAAAGATAAAGCAATGGCCTGTCTCTTTTGCTCCCAATCACTCATGTTCATGCACAGTGGTACAATAGGAACAAATAGGCCGTGGTGACGTGTTGGAAATGGTTATCAATGTCTAATTTTGTTAGTGTTAGTATGAACATATACTCCTAGCAAAGATTAATGATCAGCGGAGGCGGGAGTTCGAAGGTCTCCAATTTCAAAATATCAGCAGGAGTTCTCCATGCAAACACAAGAAATAGTGGCTGCTCGCAAGGGTCGAGAGGTACCAGGGAGATAGTCCCATCAAGCCCATCAAGGCAGTCCTAGGACCCTCCTGTGGCATGGCGCTCAACCACGGTACCCCTCAAATAACTCTGCTTACCACTAACTGTTATTTTTTATATCTTTCCAACTGGAAACACTGTCTCTGCCAGAGCGTGGAGAGCAGCGTATTGCGAAATATGTTCAGACTGCTGCAAGAAGGCTGCTGCCTGCTTAACAATATTGGTGCCAACGACAGCTTGAGCCCCTTCAAAGATCCAAACAACTACTTTACATGCTATTTTAACTTGACAAATGCTACTGGTTCTATGAAATGCGCTGTGTTCTGTTGAATAAATAAACAGGTATTGCAAACTTTTGTGTGCTGCTTCTCTTTTCCATGTAAATTGCAGAATTGCTTGGATTTTTGACGGGGCTCAAGCCATCGCTGTCGTCGCTGGTACATCGTTAGGTGTGGAGTAGCCTTCTTTTGGGAGTCTGAATGTATATATATGTATATATGTGTGTGTGTGTGTGTATGTGTGTATATTTATTTCGTAGAGATGTTATGAGCAAATCTAAATTACTCTGAGCATGAGGATCTAGAGGATCAAATAAAAGAAATTAAGGAAAGATTTTTACAAAGGGTTAACCAATGAAATTTCTCACAGATGCAATCAGAAAAATCAAAAGTTGACCTAGAGAAGAACTACTTATAGCGCACAGAAAACGATCACAGAGAACAAAATCCAACTAATTATGGATTTTAACTGCAGACACAAGGAGCTGAAACAGATATTCTAAAGAAACTGGAAAATCTTGAAACTAGATGACACCTTGAAAAATACTCTTATAACGGAACAACCCAGCATAGCCTATAGGAATTTAGACACAGCTACAGCCCAAATCGCTGAATGGATTTTCAGCAAATTTGGCAGAAAGCTAGATCTTGGTAGAGAAAGAGTGCTTTTTGTGTTTTGGTGTAAATCCATTCAGTAGTTTTGGGAAAATTAAGGTTCAATCAAATATGTATATATCAAATCACAGAGGATCTGCAGCGCCGATAGAGCTCATCCTGAGATTTGATTGACTGCTACCACCTCAATCAGGAATTGGTGGTAGCCATCTTAGGACTCAGTCCTGAGTCTTAAAGAAAACTGCAAAAAAAAAGACATAGGGGCAGGGTAGAGATGACCTGACTCCCTAGGCCTGGTGGTTTTGTCCCAGAAGGACCCCGCCTGGGGCCAAAAAGGTTTTAACATAAGAAAAAACAAAAGTGCCTTTAATCCTCCCCCCCAGATGGGCCCAGGTCAGCTAGGAAGCATGAGGTATATTTTAGGGGGAGGAGGCGCATGGCCACCCTACCCAAGCTTCCAAAAAGCTCATCCCCCTAGACCATCTTTTAAAATAAAGGGAAAGAGGCCCCCGTCCCCAGGCCAGGAGAGGTCCCAGGGACCCATCCCCCGGGGCCGGTATCATTAATAAATGGAAGGGGGGCCACCAACCCCCCCTCCCCAAGCCAGGAGAGGCCCCAGGGACCCCCATCCCCCAGGGCCGGTATCCTAAAAAAAGGCGAGGAGAGCCTCCCAACCCCCCTCCCCGAGCAAGGAGAAGCCCCGGGGACCCCATTCCCTTAGACCGTAAAACAGTAGATAGAGAGGGAGCTGCAGAGCCCCCTCCCTAAGCTGTACAATGGCCACGGGGACCCCATCGCCCAAGGCCAGTTTACTGACAGTGTCCCAGGGAACCCGAGGTCAATGTTTTCCCATCATGTGGGAGCACAAAGCTGTTCCTGCCCAGTGGGAGAGCAAAATATTTCCATGCCTGTGCTCTGGGGCAGGGAAATGCTTTGATTGCTCCCACCCTGTAGGTTGGAGCAATGCCTGTTCCCGCTGCACCCTTGATGGGTGCAAGCGGGGGAGTCGGTGGGACTGTGGGGGCCATGGGTCACCCCCGCAGCCCCCAATGAGCAGTTACCTGTGGGGTGCCCTGGGTGGGCACCGGGGCACCACATTTAGAAAAAATGGGCAAGACTAGTTGTGGCATGCCCCAGGTGGGTACGCCACTTAAAAAAACATGCCAGTTATTGCAGGAGCAGTGAGCCGGTGTTGCTGCTGGGGCCAAGGGGACCCCCTGTCACCCCTATATAAAAAAAAAGTGGGTGGGACGGGACCCCCATAAAAAATATTTATAAAAAGCAAAACTTCTCCTTCAAGGACTTCCCCATAATGTCCTGGAAGAGCTATTTACATATATTTTGTTTTTGGTGCTGACCCTAAAAGGGGAACAGACAGCATTAAAAAATATTATGTTGTAGGGGGGCTGTAGGGACATTTGCAGGCCCCCACCAACACTAGAAACAAAGCCATACGTCACCTGCATCATTGAAATCATGATTCCAAGAGAACTTACCAAATTTTTCAAAATGCTTTTCCCAGACTGGAGCTTTTGCTCTACAGCTGGGATTGTATTGCCACCTACGGGCTGGTTGTATGGTTGCATTTTATGTGTTGAAGATGTGTCACATAAATACAAGGCCTTGATGTGGTTGTTTTTACCATTGCATTTTATGGGGTGTAAAATTTTAAAAGGTGGAATAGAGACATATTTGTTTTATTTTTTGGGGCTTAAAGTAAAAATAATATATCTCTCACTATTTATTTTCACAATGTTCACCACCTAAATGTAATATTAAGAACTGTGTAAAAAAAGTCACAGACATGGAGTTCAAAAAAAGTTTATTAAATATTTTTAAGTCATTATTGAAATATACATTTGATTAAAATTATTGGTAATTTTTGTAGAAAGATAGATTTGTTTTATATATAGGGTGGGTGTTGGGTGCAGAGGGGTGGAGGGGAGGTTTGGCTGCCTTCTGGGGTAGGCCCCGGGCCCAACCCACCACCCCCCACCGCGCACGGCCTAAGGCCAAAGGCCTTGCGCAGTGGGGTTTTGGCTAAGTGTATGGTAATAAAATATCACTCAACTTTAGGTTAGAAAAAACCTTAGCAATTCACTGAAAAAAACAAAGGTTAAAGTAACGTTATAGTTAGGTGATGTTCAGTAACAATGTAACATTTTAAACTCTAAAAACCGCAGACATTCACCAGTTATAGTTATCTCAAGCAACTAAAACTCATGGCCCAAGGTAACTATAACTTGCGTCCTCACCAAGCACTGCTAATTACTGCACTTATTACATCACACATGACATCTTCTATGACATCATTGATAACATCCCTGCAACATTTGCAATTTAATTATTAATGAGAAAACTATGCATGGCGGGGGCGTGAGTTACAAATGCAGGAGTGTTGCTGCCTGCATAAAGAAACACAGAGCAGCTTTGAAGCAGCTGCTCCATATTTCATTGAATGCGCTTGCCCCAGGGCAGCGCATTCATCATAATAGGGCGCACTGTCCCTGTTTGCACCCAGCGTGCCAGTCTAAATGTGTGCCACGGCGCAAACAAGGCGAGTGCGCCTTATCAATAATACAGATCCTGGCTTCTTGAACCAAATTAATAAAACTGGCCTTGTATCAGGTACATGAATTTACTTATATTTAGGATTTACCTAATAAAATTTCTCACAAAGTAAAGCAAACAGTGACAGCTTATTCTGAGGAAATCATGAGTAAGTTCTATAATGTCTATTAAAATAAATGCAAATGCTAGCAATCACTAATACCATAATCCAATTCAAGTACAACTAGTTTCAAACACTTGAAAGAATGGCAGTAATAAAAATGTGTACAATTACATTTCATGAAAGAAATACAATTCAATACAAAATAAATCGTTCACTTCTATTAAACCTTCTCAGTCATCACTTTAGTGCCTTAATGGAAAATGCTTCGCAAGAAATTGCTACGTAGTAGCCGTCGTGTATCACTTGACTGACATAATTTGTAGATTAGTTTTTCGGTCAAATGTATTTCTTCAATTCAAATAACATTTATCACTGAATATGAATTATAACATATTAAGGAGATAATATGAACGTTTTATTGTTATGAATGTGCAGCAAAATCAAATAGAAGTTACAAGTACCCTTCACTGAAAAATGACTTTTAGTGTTTGTTAATCTAAAATGATTGAAATTAAAGTGGATATTTACTCGAAAAAATAATCTATCCTGATGCAAGTGCTGTCGAACAGGTTGACAGATGCTTCCGTTTATTTACCCAGATAGGAAAAGTTTTTAAGCTAAGTGTTTAGGTTATGTGAAAGGTTATTTTAAAGTGTTAAGTATGTTTTGAGTTCCTTTTAATATATAAAACCACTTTCACTTATATAAAGTGATTCATTGCATTATCCCACCCTAGATTTGAGGAAATTACCATCCATTTTAGCAACTTCACACAGTGACCTTTTACCTTCCAATTGTAAAGACAAAACTACTGAGACGATTAGAGATCAAGATGTCTCTGACCCAACTTCCGGCAACGTGATATAATGAATAAAATAACAGGCCCACAAGATGAGAGCTGGATAAGCGGGAATCCATCTGTTAAACCCCTTCCCAGAAATGCTACACTAATGCTGTTTAATGCGTTAACAAGAAACGCATGGACTATGACTGAGACCTACAGTATGTGCTTTAGAAACCTTTGCATAGAACTCACTGCTCCACTGCTTATTTGAAAAGATTCACATTCTATTGAAATTGTAGCTTTAAATTCACAAAAAACACACACAGTCATTCAGGGTGTATCACGATGGACTCCACTGACCCAGCTCAGAGCAGCGCCCCTGTTTTTATGCACTAGTGAGTGCATTATTTCAGACAGGACAGCTCAGAAACAGAAGGCGTCAAAGCTTGCTCACTGTTTCCGAGCTGCCTTGTCTGGCAATAAAGCTCTAACTCAAAGAAATTAATTGACTTTAACACTGCAGGTGCATAAAACTGGTGCTTGCTCTGCTCTGATGCAGCAGAGCTCATCATTATATGGAAGAAATGCCCTGACTCAAGGCAGAGCCAAGCGTCTGTGTTTTAGTGTTTGAGGTGCCTCGAGTTTATTCTTGATTCCACCTCATCCTTCTTTTGTCCACCACCCAATGCGCATATTTATCAATTATTCATGCAGTGCAGCAAGCCACCTTGATGCGCTGCATGAAAAGGCATGAATGCGCCGTATTTAACATTATAAAGCGCATTCCTGTCCTTTCCCAGTGCTGGCGCACTTTTGGTTGCCTAGAGTCAACGCAGGCAACCTTGCATCATGTTGCAAGAGTGCCTACATTGTAGGCAAGAATGTTTTTGTGCAGGAAGGCTCACCTTCCTGCACAAAAACAATGCTGAGAGTCATTTTCCTCTTTCTATGTGTGCTGCAGAATGTAGCACACATATAAAGAAGAAAAAACAAAGAGAAATAAGGATATTTACCCTCATTAGGCCTCACCTGGGGAGGGCTGGCATTTTGACCCATTTCCAGGTCTACCACTAATGATAAATCTGGTAATGTGCCAAAATCCCTGTGTGAATGCGTGGGAACACCCATGCATCGCCAATGCATGGCGCAAGGGTGACGCAAAACCTTGATAAATATGCCCCCTTGTTTCTTGATCTCTCTTGCGGGATTTATCATCCCTTCTTACTCTTTTTGTATTTGTTTTCCTATATTTTTCTTTCTCTTTACTTTTTCATTTTCTGTCTTTCTTTCTTTTGATTTCGACAATGGCAGATGATAAAATGTTAATCCTGGTCACCAAAAGTGAGTGCTAGTTCCCACTACCTGACCTGCACAAATTAAATTGGCCAACATCTCTTCTGCAGAGAAACAGTGTAATGCAAATTGCCAGCGTTTTCCCCGGCACTACCACCATCATGGCAAGAGTTAAACATGGCAGTAAAAGTGGCAGACTGCCATACGGGTCCAACAAAAAAAAACATGTTTTTATAGGAATTTGTTTGGGCGCAATAATAAGGGAATTCTCTACAAATCTCTGAACCTATATCACCAGAATTAGTTCCTACAGCATTTTTACCTGTTTAACTACAAGTGGCAATCACAGAGACTCAGTTTTACTGTTTTTGTTTCTGCCTGTTATTATTCCAATCATTGTATTTCCATCACAACCAGGGGCCATATTACAGGAGTATCCTGGGGTCACAACGGGCGTATGCAGCCGCTTTGTGCAATCTTGGGGAATTTTGGCATTACAGAAGGGGCCACAAATACTTGTGCAGCCCCTTCTCTAATACAGATATTGCTGGTGCACATGTAGTGCCAGCGCTATCATTAGAGGGTGTTCCATCATTTGCATGGGGGTGTCCCCCCAAGCAAATGAGGGAATCTCTTTGCCTCTGCACCTGACGTGGGCACAAAGGTAAACATGCCTTTAGGAGGAGCACTAAAAGTGCTTCAGAAAAAGGTTGCACACTTTCAGTGCGCCTCCTAGAGGCAGCCCTCTTGAGGGATGAAAGAGTGTCCCATGAACTCCCCAGACATCCCTCTGCAGGTGGGTGCAGTCATTCACGGCACCCGCCTGCAAGCGGACCTCTAATCCCCCTTAAAAATGAATAATGGAGGAGCTTTTAAACAGCTGCTCCGTATTTCTCCTGAATGCGCTGCCCTAAGGGCAGAGCGAGTCTCGCCCTGCACTGAAGACAGCACAAGTCTCGCACTGCCCTGAGAGCAGCATATTCAACATAATAGGGCTCTTTCTCTGTTTGCATCCGGCGCACCTGCTTAAAGGGGTGTCGTGGTGCAAATAGGAAAAGTGTGCCCTGTCGGTAATAGTGCCCAGGTGTGTTTTACATTACATGTCACACATTTCCCCAATTTTAATATATTTAATCGATTATTCTGTTCTTGAATTTGTACAAGTACTGCTTTGCATCCTTTTATTTTATATTGCATGGATTGAATTAGATAGGATTGTTTCATACTAGATATCGCCCTTATTTTACTCAAACAATGGCGCCTCTGTTCTGAATATGTGTCCATTTGGTTGAAGGTGAGTATACATCCCTCACATTGCCCTTCAGGTCACCTGTCATTTGACAGTTATGGCCTCATTCTGTTTGCCACCAGCATAATGGATCGGAAGCACATTTACCCCCATTTTATGGATTGATGCTGCTGTGTTTTTGACTCTGTGCACTGGGACTCTGCCACCCAGCCCCCAATTCATGTGCTCTGACACCTAAAACGTGTCAATATTGGCTATACTCCTGATTGGCATATTTAACTTACCCATAAATTGATAGTATAGGGTGCAAAGTGTATTCAGGGCCTCTAAGTCAAATGTCACTATTGGACTGCAGGACATATTCCGTCATCACTACAGTGAGAATGCATGTCGGGAATGGCATTTTCTGCAGGGTCACCCCCCAAACATTTTGCTTTCATCCTACCCTTTTGTAACCCTGGGCGGTGAACTACGCTCCGCTCGCGGAGTTTGCGGAGTTTGCTGCACTCCGCGTTACGCGGATCTCGCGGAGTGCAGAGAAAATCCGCTACGCATTGCGTAGCGGACATTTTTGCTCGCTCGCGTTCCTCAACGTCAAGTTGGCGACCGCGAACGAGCAAAATCAACATCCCGGCGAGATTTTTCCTCGTTTGCGATCGGTAACATCAAGTTGGCGAGCGCGAGCGTGGAAAATAAACCTCCCGGCGAGATTTCTCAACGTGGGGGGGTCAGGTTTCTCATTGCGAGTGGTCGCGTATGCTCGCGACCGCGCGCGATGAGAAACTGCCCGTTCGCGTTGAGAAAGCTGCCGCTCGAGTAAAAATCTACTAGAGCGGCAGAAAACAACAGCTTGCACTGTGCATGATGCCGTTTGCAATTATTGCACAGTGCGGACAAGCATCCGGCACTGTGCAATCACCGCAAACAGCATTTTCCTATCGCACTCCGCTGCTCGCGTAGCTCCGCGTAGCGCGGCGGAGTTGTTTTACCACTTCGCATAGCGTCGCGTAGCGCAACTCCGCGAACAACGCCCACCCTTACCCTTTTGCTGAATTAGTTTTTGTTGGCTTTAGGACTCTGTGCACTTTACTACTGCTAATCAGTGCTTAAGTGTGTGTGCATACTTCCTAAAACATAGGGGCCGATTCCGATTCGGGCCGGAAAAAGCACCGACCGACTCGGATCCGGTAAAAATACCGACCGACACGTACCAGTGGCGCCCGACACGCCAAGTACGATGCAAGCCGCGATAAATCCGACCGACACGTCAGGAAACCAAGCCGACCGACCGAGCCGCTCGGAAAATAGCAATCCGGCCGGAAAAACACGCGAATCCAACCGACCGACACGCACCCGGAACAAATCCGACCGAATCGTACCCGCCAACTCCAACCCGCAAAGTACGATGCAAGGCGCGAAAAACACGACCGAGTCGGACGGAGGACAAACCGTACGACCGACACGCATACAAAACCGAGCCGAAGCAACACAATACACCGCGACCGACGCGTACGCAGCATACAAAACTGCACAAACACAGTGTGAACGAAACGGAAAACACCGTACGAGACCAATGCACGGTCCGACTCGGTCACAAGAACGTTTCCAACATACACAAACAGCACAAAGGAAAAATCAACCAAAAAAAGGCCAAACAAGCAATTACCAAGCCAATAAATACTGGGGGGGTGGGGACAGAGAACAAAGACACACCCACAACTCCACCTATATAAAGGACACAAATCACTACCATGAGCCTTTGCAAATGCCATTCCACTACCAGCACCCAAGAGAAAGCAACCACACACCCACAGCTCATCCCTCACACAAGCCACACACCAGCAGCACACCAACAAATACCTACCTCACATACACCCAGCACAACACACACCCACACACCCTCACCTGCACACCAACACACACATCACCCACCATCACCAACCATCACCATGCCCCCCAAGAAGAATCCCAAGTTCCTAGATAGTGAATTGGAAGTCATGGTAGACGAGATCCTCAGGGTGGAGCCACAGCTGTTTGGCACTCTGGTCCAACAGACCCCCATGTCGCAGAAAACCAAGATGTGGGAGAGGATCATCAACAGGGTGAACGCCCAATCACCATGTCGGCGCACAAAGACGGACATCCAGAACAGGTGGTATGACGTGCGCAGGAGGGTACGGGACCTGCTGAAGATAGACTACATCAACAGCCAACACACCGGCAGTGGCCCTCCTGCCAAGCCAATATACCTCAGGCCCTGGGAGGAGAAGGTGCGGGCCATCCTTCCGCCAGTGAGCGTATATGGACTAGAGAACATCCCAGAGCCTGGTGAGTACACAACAAATGTACACAATAAACTGCCACAAAACACACACATCACTGTCAAGGGGAGAGTCAAACCATGCACTCATAGCAATTACACAGCAACTAGAACAGAATCATCCCAAAATGTGTATGTCAGTCAGATAAACACAACACATGCCATCAAAAAAGTCACATCCAACTGTGCCAACACATGTACAAACACAACCACAACTACAGCTAGCCAGTGGCACAAATAGAACTAACACACACATCCACACATGTAGCCACCACAACAACACCAACACACAGTGAAGACCACTCAAAGGAAGGAATTCTGTGTATGCTGGCCAAGTCAGTGTAGCCATAGCATCATGGGAGTCGCAGTCACACATATTGCCCCCCCCACAACTGTCCCATCAACACCACCATGAACCATGCGCACATCACAGGGAGTGGAGAAGGACTCACAAGATGGCTGACACTGGCTACTGCTGTGAGGAGCACAAGGCCCTGCTGGCAACTGTGCACCAACAAACAGCAGGACACCACTGACTGACATCCTGAGAGACAACTTACACTCCCTGCAATGCAAGCACGTTCCATGGTGGGATATCTGGCTGGCTGGGTGGGAAGGGGGACTTGCAGCACTGACCATAGTCACCAGCACCTCCCCTCACACCCCCCCCCAACACAAACTCCACAGTACCCACCTGGTAGAATGCAATGCCCTCCATCCTAACACAAGATCCCACAAAGCACCACCACCCTGGGTTATGTTGTGTGAAGCACAGGGACACTCTTGGGACTCTTAGCCAAACAACTGCCAGGACAACACTCCCAGCCATCCTGTCAGCACAGCCAGCCCACCCCACAGGGAAGCAGAGTCAAAAGGAAGGAAGCATGGGCATGCTGGGAAGGGGGTGGAGGCAATAGCATGATGGGAGTCGTAGTCACAGACATTGCTCAGCCTCACAACTGGCCCATCAACACCACCCTGAACCATGCTCACATCACAGGGAGTGGAGAAGGACTCACAAGATGGCTGACACTGGCTACTGCTGTGGGGAGCACAAGGCCCTGCTGCCAACTGTGCACCAACAAACAGCAGGACACCACTGACTGACATCCTGAGAGACAACTTACACTCCCTGCAATGCAAGCACGTTCCATGGTGGGATATCTGGCTGGCTGGGTGGGAAGGGGGACTTGCAGCACTGACCATAGTCACCAGCACCTCCCCTCACACCCCCCCCAACACAAACTCCACAGTACCCACCTGGTAGAATGCAATGCCCTCCATCCTAACACAAGATCCCACAAAGCACCACCACCCTGGGTTATGTTGTGTGAAGCACAGGGACACTCTTGGGACTCTTAGCCAAACAACTGCCAGGACAACACTCCCAGCCATCCTGTCAGCACAGCCAGCTCACCCCACAGGGAAGCAGAGTCAAAAGGAAGGAAGCATGGGCATGCTGGGAAGGGGGTGGAGGCAATAGCATGATGGGAGTGGTAGTCACAGACATTGCTCAGCCTCACAACTGGCCCATCAACACCACCCTGAACCATGCTCACATCACAGGGAGTGGAGAAGGACACACAAGATGGCTGACACTGGCTACTGCTGTGGGGAGCACAAGGGCATGCTGGGAACTGCACACCAACCAACAGCAGGACACCACTGTCAGCCATCTTGCCATTGCCCTCACACCCACACACACTGAACTCCCCACAAAAGCAAGTAAGTATGGGAATGCTGGGAAGTGGGGTGGAGGCAATAGCATGATGGGAGTCACAGTCACAGACATAGCTCACCCCCACAACTGTCCCATCAACACCACCCTGAACCATGCTCACATCACACTGAGTGGAGAAGGACTCACAAGATGGCTGACACTGGCTACTGCTGTGGGGAGCACAAGGCCCTGCTGCCAACTGTGCACCAACAAACAGCAGGACACCACTGACTGACATCCTGAGAGACAACTTACACTCCCTGCAATGCAAGCACGTTCCATGGTGGGATATCTGGCTGGCTGGGTGGGAAGGGGGACTTGCAGCACTGACCATAGTCACCAGCACCTCCCCTCACACCCCCCCCCAACACAAACTCCACAGTACCCACCTGGTAGAATGCAATGCCCTCCATCCTAACACAAGATCCCACAAAGCACCACCACCCTGGGTTATGTTGTGTGAAGCACAGGGACACTCTTGGGACTCTTAGCCAAACAACTGCCAGGACAACACTCCCAGCCATCCTGTCAGCACAGCCAGCCCACCCCACAGGGAAGCAGAGTCAAAAGGAAGGAAGCATGGGCATGCTGGGAAGGGGGTGGAGGCAATAGCATGATGGGAGTCGTAGTCACAGACATTGCTCAGCCTCACAACTGGCCCATCAACACCACCCTGAACCATGCTCACATCACAGGGAGTGGAGAAGGACTCACAAGATGGCTGACACTGGCTACTGCTGTGGGGAGCACAAGGGCATGCTGGGAACTGCACACCAACCAACAGCAGGACACCACTGTCAGCCATCTTGCCATTGCCCTCACACCCACACACACTGAACTCCCCACAAAAGCAAGTAAGTATGGGAATGCTGGGAAGTGGGGTGGAGGCAATAGCATGATGGGAGTCACAGTCACAGACATAGCTCACCCCCACAACTGTCCCATCAACACCACCCTGAACCATGCTCACATCACAGGGAGTGGAGAAGGACTCACAAGATGGCTGACACTGGCTACTGCTGTGGGGAGCACAAGGCCCTGCTGCCAACTGTGCACCAACAAACAGCAGGACACCACTGACTGACATCCTGAGAGACAACTTACACTCCCTGCAATGCAAGCACGTTCCATGGTGGGATAACTGACTGGGTGGGTGGGTGGGTGGGAAGGAGGTCTGGCTGTCAACCAAACACAATCAATGCAGACCATGTTCACACCCCAGAGAATACATAGAAATGCCCAAATAATGCAGGACAATGTGCCACACCAATATCAACCCCTGACTGTGACGACTTAGGACAATACAATGTACAGGCCCGCACCCCGAGGCACAGTCACAACTGTCAGGTGTGTCAACCACTGATGCCTGCAGAAACATGACATACATTGTTTGTGTCTCCCAAAAACAGGTGATGATAGGGACACAGCAGCAGACGCTGAGGAGTCCCAGTCCCAGGCTCAAGAGGATGCCGAGCTCACTGGCGTCGTACAGCCTCTGTCCTCCTCGGACGATGAAGAACAACCTGGCACATCCGGTGCAAGTCAACATGCTGCACCAGCAGGACCACCAGCTGCAGCACCAGCAGGTCCACCAGCTGCACCCCCTGCACCCACCCCTCCAACGACTGTCACCACGAATACCATCCCTGCCGACATGGACAGAATAAGGAACAACACCAGCGCAGTGACCCTGGACCAACCTGGGGCCATGGACACCACCACCACCACCAACCCCCAAGGTGGACCAGGGTTATCTGTGCGTGCAACTGCACACACTGCACATGTCAGCAGGGGTGGTGGGAGGGGTGGGAGACAGAGGTCGCTGCTAGCAGACGTTGCTGGTGTGCATGAAGACCCACAACTGGTACGCATAGCTGATGCGTACCAGTCCAGCACCGGAGAGCTCAGCCAGGTAGTGGGGCTCCTCAGAGACATCAAACAGCAGCAGGCTGCCCATCATGCCCGCTTGGACTCCCACATGTCCCACGTGGAGTCACACATGTCACGTGTGGACTCCCACATGTCACGTGTGGACTCCCACATGACCCGCGTGGAGTCCAAGTGGGATGTACTACATGAGATGACGGCGGTGCACAGGGACATTTTACAATGCCTCCGCCAGATGAACAGCAACCAGTCCACACCTCCCTGTGTGCCAACAACATCTGGTACCGAACAAACTGCAACTGCCACAGGGAGGGAGGAGGACTCTGGCGGAGAGTCCCCTGCACCGCAGCAGCCTGCACTTGAGGGCCCCCCCCAAGAAGAGGGGTCGTCCGAGGAGGGGAAAGTGAGAGGCTGATGGCCAAGCGCAACTCCCAGGAAGCCTGAACCTGTTCTGGATTTTCGCCTTTGTGCACAGACTGTTCACCCTGTTGATGGCAACACTACTCCCACACATTGCATGGGGAGTACAAGTTGGAACAATGTGTCAGACAACTGTGGCCCCGATACTGGGGATCCTGTCTACCTGGACTTCCTATTCATCTAGGAACTTGGGATTGCAAGATTCATGTACAGCACAATCCATCCTATGCACTATTATCACAATAAACACACTAATACACCATACTTGCCTCTGTCGTGATTCCAACGTGGGTGCTGTTATGGGGATGATGAACTGCAAAATTACACAGTGTATGCGAACTGCAACAGCAAGGACAACACAGGCATGTGAGTACAGGCAACGTGACACATATGAGGGAGACACACCACCAGGGCTACACAACACATACACACCTAGGCCATCTGACTCATTGCCTACACTGATGTTGCCAGGGAAGACGGTGCAATGCACAGACACCACACCCATTCCCAGTTGTAGTCAAGTAGCCCACAGGTGCAGTAAGCAAATGGCAGTCAAATGTGTGACCACAGACAACGCACATCACTAAGTGAAGCACAGGTTTATTACACAGTAGCAACATGCCGTAACCACTACAGATGCAAGGTAACCCCACCTGGTAGCGGGCACACAGTCAACAACTGTAGACAGAAGGAAGTCCATGGGTGTGGCGCACATCACCTGTAGGGACACAACAGCTACCAGCCTGGATGTGCAATCACGTCGTCGGTGGACACAGTTGACCAAACGAATCTGAAAGTACCCTGTGAAGGACAGAAATGACACACAGTCAAAAGCAATGCAGTACAGGACAGAACAGCAAAACTCATGCACAATACATGTTACAAGATACCCACCCAGAACCAAGTTAGCATGTCAACACTGTTGGGGAGTACAGCCCACCTGTCACCACACATCGCAACACACATCCTGTCAAGTAGCCCATGGACACACTCCAACAGCACCAGAGCACCACCCACACATCATGCCAACTCACATCATTCACATGACACCTCAGGATACTCACATTCAGCTAAAGAAGTTGGTGATGAGCTGTGTGCGGACATCACCATCACCATCATCATCATCATCGTCACTGGCATCGTGGTCCAGGCCAGGATCCTCCACAGGTGGCGGATGTTGGTCATCGTCATCCTGGATGAGAGGCAACTCCTTCCGCACTGCCAGGTTGTGGAGCATGCAGCAGACGATGATAATCTTGCACACTTTCGCAGGGGCATATGGGAGGGACCCTCCGGTCTTGTCCAGGCAGCGGAAGCGGCTCTTCAGGAGACCAAAGGTCCGCTCAATCACTCTCCTGGTCCGACCATGTGCCTCATTGTAGCGCATCTGGGCAGGTGTCACAGGGTTCCTGAGGGGTGCCAGCAACCACGGCATGTTGGGGTATCCCGAGTCACCTACGGACAGACAAGTGCACATCAGCTGACTTGGAAAAGTGGGCGGAATACTACAGATCAGATCACACACAATGGCACAAAGTCAGTACACACCGACAAGCCAGGCACGCTGGTTCTGCATCTGTGCCATCAACCTGGGGATGCGACTACTCCTCATCACAAAGGCATCGTGTGCTGAACCAGGGAAACGGGCACACACGTGTGTGATGGTCATGTCTGCAAGACACACCACCAGTGCATTGACCGAGTGGTAGTGCTTGCGGTTCCTGTAGGCCTGCTCCTGGGCCTGTGGTGGTACCAAAGCCACATGTGTCCCATCAATGGAGCCAATGACATGCGGCATCCTCCCCAGGGCATAAAAGTCACTCTTCACGTCAGTGAGTCGTCGCAGTCTAGGGAAATAGATGTACCGGTTCAGGAAGAGCAACATTGCCGCCAAGAAATCGCGGAGCACACGGCTGAACATGGTCTGTGACATCCCACCAGCAGACGCCACAGTATGTTGGAAGGTACCGGTGGCAAAGAAGTGTAGGGCTGCCATCACCTTCACCTTGGGGGTCAGCGCTGTAGGATACGGCCGGCCAGGCTGCAAATGTGGGGACAACTGCACTGCAAAATCCTCAATCAGCTGCCTGGTGAAGCGGTACCGTCGGATGCTGTCCCGTTCCACCATCGTTGCCAGGTCTGGGAATGGCCGATGGACAGCAGGAGCCCTGCAGTGCAGAGGAGAAGTAAGCAAGATCGTCAGTCACCCCACATATGCGGCATTGAACACACTCAAGATCCCAACATACATCATCATGAGGCACAACTACATGAAGTGTGCAGTACCGGAACGACATGTATGGTACATACATGGCCAACATCTGTCAACACGGTCCTACAGGTGGCATCAATTTGTCCCAGGTTGGCCCATTGGATATCATGATGCTGTGTCACAGTCACCCCCCAGTGACATGTGAGGACAGATGTGCCCCAGGCACCACAGCTCAACGACAGGCACATTCCCAGGGACCCTGTAATGCCACATGGACACTGGCATCACCTGGAGTATCATGTGTACACCACAACAAAACAAACATGACCCCCACAGGTAGTGGCCACACTTGCCATGGCAGGAGAGCCATGGACGTCTGTGACACACACGCACAACATCAGAGTCCATGCACACACAACGTGGATGTGGAGACTGTCTCCCATTGTGCACATGAAATCAGAGACATTGTAAACACTACATGCACAAAGACTGTGGAGGGCCATCACTATTGTGCCACTGGGACACCCTGGCTCAAACATACCGTCCCACATGGGACTCACGGGGTATGTGACATGACATACACAAACACCACTGTGAAATGTGACCATGGCACATGCACAGATATGAACAGTTGCACATCACAGTGGTCACGTACACGTAACACCCAGGATCCTGTCCCCATGAACACGTGCACAGCCTGGGGGTGGCTGCCCACAGGTGACACCCACAGGACAACATGTACACCAACATACACACAATAGGAAATGCAGCCTTACATGCCTTCATGATAAGGTGTGGACAGGCTGTCGTGATGTAGGTGTGCCCCTCACTCCCTGGGAGCTATCTGTGGCTGGCATATGTCCATCTGAGACAGGCATGCTGACATATGCCAGTCACATGTACAGTGATGCGTTGAACAGCAATGGACCGATCGGTGCCTCCGGCCGGCCCATTGCATTCAATGTGTGCGGGTACACGTTGTACCCCTGTGCGCGTTGTACTGCAATGGACCGATCGGTGCCTCCGGCCGGCCCATTGCTTTCAATGTGTGCGGGTACGCGTTGTACCCCTGTGCGCGTTGTACTGCAATGGACCGATCGGTGCCTCCGGCCGGCCCATTGCTTTCAATGTGTGCGGGTACGCGTGGTACCCCTGTGCGCGTTGTACTGCAATGGACCGATCGGTGCCTCCGGCCGGCCCATTGCATTCAATGTGTGCGGGTACGCGTTGTACCCCTGTGCGCGTTGTACTGCAATGGACCGATCGGTGCCTCCGGCCGGCCCATTGCATTCAATGTGTGCGGGTACGCGTTGTACCCCTGTGCGCGTTGTACTGCAATGGACCGATCGGTGCCTCCGGCCGGCCCATTGCATTCAATGTGTGCGGGTACGCGTGGTACCCCTGTGCGCGTTGTACTGCAATGGACCGATCGGTGCCTCCGGCCGGCCCATTGCATTCAATGTGTGCGGTACGCGTTGTACCCCTGTGCGCGTTGTACTGCAATGGACCGATCGGTGCCTCCGGCCGGCCCATTGCTTTCAATGTGTGCGGGTACGCGTTGTACCCCTGTGCGCGTTGTACTGCAATGGACCGATCGGTGCCTCCGGCCGGCCCATTGCTTTCAATGTGTGCGGGTACGCGTTGTACCCCTGTGCGCGTTGTACTGCAATGGACCGATCGGTGCCTCCGGCCGGCCCATTGCTTTCAATGTGTGCGGGTACGCGTTGTACCCCTGTGCGCGTTGTACTGCAATGGACCGATCGGTGCCTCCGGCCGGCCCATTGCTTTCAATGTGTGCGGGTACGCATTGTACCCCTGTGCGCGTTGTACCTCAATGGACCGATCGGTGCGCACCCATTGACAATGGGCTTGCCTGGCAACGGACGCGTTTTCGAATATTCGAACGAGTCGGTTGCTGGAAAATCAGTTGGTCACCCACAACAATGTTGCAAAATCATGTATGTCATGAAGTTGAAATTTTGAAGGATGCTGTGGGCGTGTTTTGGTGCTGCTATTCCATGGATTGGCCAGATTCAGAAGATGCAAACGACTTGGACCTATCACTTTGGACACAAGGGACAGTATCTGCCTCTCCAGCACATATATATTGCTGCATGTTCCCCTGAGAGCCCACTTGCCTGCACTACATGCTCCAGGACGACATCTGCCACTGCACTGCTGCTGTCTCTGCCCCTCTGGACCCTGCAATGGCACGTACTGTGGAGAGAGCCCCAGCCTTCAGCCTTGAAGAGAACCAGGCCCTGCTGGACAGCCTACTTCCACAGTACAGCAAGCTGTATGGGACACCAGGGGAGCAGGTGAGTGTTCTGTGCACTGCCTTTCTGAATGTGCATTTTGTCTGACTAGCAAGGCTGAGAGTCAGCACACCACTGGCTAGCAGGCTCACTGAGTAGTTGTCACCCCCCATAGTGTGTAGTGACTTGCACTGGACAGGTATGGTGCAGTGACAGTGCTTCTGAACAGGGTTTTACTCCCCATGCTATGATACCATGTAGTGACTTCTGGAAAACTGTCCATGGGCAGCCGTGCACTGCCTGGGTACACCATGTGCCCCTGTGATTGCGACATGTATATGCAACTGTGTCATGCACGGATATGTTGCATGTGTAGTAATGTCCTTATCACTTTGTCATCCTGACAGGCTTCTGCCCATCGGAAGCATGAGATCTGGAAGGACATCGTCCGGGCTGTCCGGTCCGTGGGGGTCTACAAGCGCCGGATCCGCAACTGCCAAAAGAGGTGGCAGGACCTTCGGGGCTGGACCCGGAGGATTGCACGGGTCCAGCTGAAGCTGTCGCCTCCTCGCAGGAGGGGCGGAACACGGACCCTGACCCCCCACATGCTCAGGATCCTGGCGGTGGTCTTTCCAGACCTGGATGGGCAGCTGAAGGCCAGAGAGCAGCAAGGAGGGGGTGAGTCAAAGACTGCACTGTGTACTCTGTCTAACATGTTATGTGCCCTCCTCGGGCCAGGTTGAACTGCCACAGTACAGCAGTCATGTTGTCCAGGAGCCATGTCCCTCTATTGTGCACTGCCCACTCCTCATCTGATACCCAGGTGTGGCCCTTACATGCAGGGAATCCTGTCACTTAGGACTGTGTCCTTGCAGTTTGCTTGACTCAAGGTGGGAGACAGCATCTGTTTCCCTGACTCTGTGGTGGGCATCATGGGTGGGTCCATTGCTTACACAATGCCTGTATTCTGACATGTATTCAGCGTGTTACTTTGATCTGTGGTCCAATTGCTGAGCTGATCCACCACATGTGGCTGGGGTACCTGGCACACACCCATGCTGCGGGTGGGAACAATGTTTGGGCCCCAGGAGTATGTATATGACGTGTGTCACACATACTTAGCCAGCTGCCTACAGTCCAGGGCTCATCCCTCATTCATGTGGGGCTGGACAGTCATGCCTACTCCAGGCCATACAATACACTCTGTACTCCCACTCCCGTGTATCAGTGGACACATTGTGCACAGTGATTTGCCCCTCAGGTGTCTGCCTCTGTGTCAGTGTGCTGTGGATTAGTCGCCAGGACTGCTGTGGAGTTTCTTGGTAGGGGCTCAGCATGCCACTGGAGATGTGACCATAGGAGACGATACTTGTGTGACACATAGGTGTCTGATCAGCTGCCCATGCAGACTGGGGCATGTAAATGTGAAGTTCAGGTAGCTGTTCCCCATGCACAGCAGAGTGTGAGGGGCTCAGGTTCAGAGGGTAGTGTCACAGGTCTCCCATATGTCCAATAGGTATGACCTGGACAGATGAGGGTTAAGAGGATGTGTTGTGGGGGGATGTACATGTGCACTTGTGCAGCTCCAGGACTTGCATTCCCCATGACCTACTATTGTGACACAGTGCAGAGTGTTGTTGTCTGGCTGCAAAGTCATACATCACTGAGACAGTGATGTATGACTTTGCAGTCATGCCTCCGCCATGGCATGTGTCTACTGATTGGTGATCCTGCAGGGGAGTGACATGTGCTACATGCACACCATAGTGGCGCTGGCTATCAGGACATGGGTGCATCATGGTGTCTGTCGCTGGTATGCATCACATGCATTTCCTATTTGACTCTGGGCATCCCTTACATCCGTAAACCTGTACTGACTCAGTGGCAAGAGCTGTGATGTGTCCACACCGTGTCCTCTGCACTGTCCAACTACTGTGTACTTGGTGCATGTGTCAACACTGGGGTGTTGCAATCCAACAGACACCAGACAGATGGGTGCAAGGCCATGTGGGATGTGAGTGCCATGCTTGGCATCAGACTGACAATTGACTTCTCCTGTTCAATTAGTGCACTTTTAGCAATGTACAACTAATGATGCCAGGGCTTGCTCTGTGATGTGCTGTGCTCACAGTGGTGTGTGCGTTATGTGCAGGTGACTGATGTCTGTCTGTTTCCCCATTGTTTGCAGATACATCCACGGCCACGGAAGGGGACAGCTCCACGGACCAGGAGGAGCCGGAGAGCCAGACTGGGTCAGCAGCCGAGGAGTGGTCGGAGGGACCCAGTGGCACGGAGGGCGAGGGGAGCCACACAGAGGAGTCCTCAGCAGCATCCACCTCAGCTGAGGACCAGAGCAACTCGGAGGATGACTCCCTTGTGGAGGCGGGTGTCAGCAGCCACCACACCCCAGCTAGTGTTGCTGTCCCCGCCACCACCAGCACCACCACCGCCCTCCCATCGGCTCCCATTCCCCAGGTCCGTGGAGGCTCCCATGTCCGGGAGCGTGTCTCCTTTGGGCCAGGCACCGCACCCCTGCCCCTGTGTCCCCTGCTGCCCTGAGTGAGGAGTCTGTGTACCTCCTTCGCCAGCTCCATGTAGGGCAGACAGCCATGCTGAGTGTCCTCCATGCGCACACCGCGCTGTTGACTCAGCTGGTGTCGTTCATGGAGGGCATCTCATCGGGCATGTCTGACCTACAGAGGGGCAATAGGTCCATGGACTCCTCCCTGACGGCAGCAGTGTCCCTCCTCAAACGGTCCCTCACCCCTCCTGCCTCTGCTCCATCCACACTCCCCAGCACCTTACCCATCCCAGGCACACACACACTGGCACACACCAGCACACACACATCCAGCACACTGACACACACGCCAATGACAAAACGCACACGCACGCACATTCAGGGGACTGAAGCCAGACTCACAGGGGATGGGGCCCTGGAACACACACACGCATCCACATGCACTGCGCAGTCCTCAGTTCCCTCTCCCTCCAAAGCACCCTCCCTTGCCTCACCTGCAACCCCAAAGTCACAGCAGCTCTTCCTCTGTGACCTCGGCCTCTTCCCCACCGATGAAGCTGCTCCAGCATCCCGGGGGAAGAGGAAGCCCACCCACACGGAGCAGAGTGCCCCTCGCCCCCGGACACCCTCCCCCAGGCGCAGACGGACTGAGGCCCCCACCCGCAAGTCCCCCGGAGTGCTAAGAGCAAGACCCCGCCACCGCCCTGCAGCTCAGGCACAAGGTCTCCGTCCTCCATCCCTCAGGCCCCCACTGCACAGGTGCCCCCACCACACCCTGCCCCAGGTTCCCCCACCCACAGATATACCATCCCCAAGATGCTCCGGCCTTCTCCCCCTGCCACTTGCTCTCCCAGCACCACACCCCCGCTGCGCTTGTCTGTGCCACTGATGTGGTGAGGGTGTCCCCCCCTCTGTCCAACCCACCTTGCCTGTTCCCCATTCTCCTCCCCTGGAGGTAGGCACTGCAGTGGAGTCCACTACCGCCCTGTCTGACTTGGGCACTGCAGTGGCGGACCTGTCCACCCCATCTGCAGGGTCCACTGCAGTTGTGCCGGCACCCACGACATCTGTGTCATGCCCCCCAGTTGTGCCGGCACACACCATGTCAGACACCTCCACTGCAGTTGTCAGTGGCTCTCCAGCACCCACCACCCCTTCCCTGACTCCCCTGGTGAGCCCTGATCCTGTCCCTGCGGTGCCTGGCCTGCCCCCGGTTGCCCCTCCTAGTGGATTGTCCCTGGTATTGTGCAGGCATGCGTAGGGTGACATCTGCCAGTGTCACCCTGTTTGAACTTTGACAATGGACTGGCCATTGGCCTTTGCTCTTTTTTCAGGACTTCGTTTGGCCTCAACACATATGCTGAATAAAGCAACTTTCTTTTCTCTAGTGCTCATGCTTCAGATGTACATGTTGTTGGTGCAGCTAACCATGCCCTTGCTGCAGTGATGGTGATATCTGGTCTCATGATTATGAAGTGTTACTGTGCAGGAACCCATGTGGTCCAGGGGGAATGTGTCCTATCATGTGGTGTATCCATGTCATCAATAGCAGCATCTGAGGGTGTCATGTGTTCAGTATTTGGCAATGGGTTTCCTACTTACATTGGCAATTTCATATCTGTGGCTTCCACCCCTGCACATCTGTTGTGCCTGCCATCGTTGCATTTGTCTACTTCCCTGACCGTGTTGCCATCTCCAGTGGACATGCAGGTTTGGGCATCAATGGGGAGGGACTCATCCGTGTAGTCAGTGCAACATTGCTATACAAGTGTGTTGGATCTGTGCTGATGATTCCGTTGGCACATCCATGACCAGGCTGATGTGATGGGAGCCCTCATTTGGTGCTAATTGTTGATTGTGTGACCAAGTGCTCAGCTGACATGATGGGGCCCTACTGAGGCAACATATGGCACAGCTTTCCTCACACAGGAGTGGAGTCCCCTCATGGCAGTGTGTACACGTGTGACATTGCCTGCGCCCAAGGTGTGTGTTGTATGTGCATGTCTGTGTGTTCACTTCCATTCATCTGCGCATGCTGTGATCCCTAGTGTTGTACCTGTTTGTGATGCTTGCTGACTTGAGCTATGTTCCCCCAAAGTCTTCTCCCTGTGTTCTCTGTGATGTGGGTGCATGGCACATTACTGGTCATCAGGGTGTCACCCATAGGTGTGTTTGCTGTCAGGGCAGAGTTTGTGTGCTGACGCAGATGGGTCACAGTCAGGTTTCCCTTTGGCACTTGTTGTTTGCCCCTGTCATGTGATTTCCAGTTTGTGTTATCTTTCAGTGATTGTGACACGTTGTGTGTGTGACTGCTGGCACTCCTTAGGGTCCGGGCTGCAATGTTGGTTGTTGTCTATGTGTGTTCTTTGTGGGTGACCTTGGCTTCTTCATTGGTGTGTGACTGTGGCTGGGATCCCATTGGTCGGTGTGGTATTGCCGTCATGTCCATGTACAGCGTAGTGTGCAGTGTGTCAGACATTCAGGAGTCTTGTTGAGTGTCCATGTGTGATGTGTTTCTACACCTTGGTTCCCACCCACCACCCTGGAATAGTAATGGGTGCATGTGCAATGTCACCAGTGCATGTGTACTTCACTGCTGCACATTGTTGGAGGTCGAGGGGTGTGGTCTTGAGTGTGTGCAGATGAGAGTTGTTGCCCGGCTAGTCCCCTGCCTCCATGTTGGCCTTGGCTTACTGGCCATGCTGATTGATTTGTGCTTGTGTAGGTGTGATGGTAGTAAGTTGCTCAGGACACCTGACTGTGGTTCACAGTGTGAACGACATTTAGCTTTGTCATCACAGTGGTATTTTTCTTCAGCCCAGGGTCACCACATTGTGGGGGCCCTGGGGGTGGTGCTGTGGTGTGTCTGTGACTTGCTGTGTCAGTTGTTGTTCCTACGTGCCTGTGTGACATGTGTGTTTTGTGCTCCCTCTCACCTGTCAATGCCTGCTTGCCCACATAGGGGATTTGGATCCATGAGTTACCTTAGTGTGGCAGTGTATGCACATCTGTATGATTGGTATTCAGCTCTCCTCATGTGTTGTGTTGTTGCCTGGGGACACTGGCACCCCCACCCCTCACCTGCTGTGTATGATGACAGTGTTGGTCTGCCTGTTTGTGTTTGTGCATCTGCACCACTGCATTGGCATATCTTGGGTGTGCCATTGGCTGTATGTTGTTTGGTGTGTTTCCCCTGCTGTCCCTGGGACTCCTAGGTCATCGGTCAGCACAGTGATCATGGTTTGTGTGTCCCATTGCTGCCATGGTATGGTATCTGTTCACCTCACATCTGCTGTCTCCACAGGGTATCTGCATTTGTGTGCCCATTGGTGCAAATATGTGGGTCTCCATTCTGATGGTCACTTCTGTCATTGTGTCATTGATGACTGTTGACGGTCTCAGCCCCCATGGGTGTTGTTTGTCTGCACATGGCCAAAGGAATGTTTCATTTGCACTGCAGTATTTGGCTCCCCCAATTTATGTTGCAATGGGACACATACACTACTTTGCCACAGATGAGTTTTTGGTTCTGTGACCATGAATGATCCATGCAGTTTGGCAGTTGCAGCTCTTTCTTTGTCAACAATTACCTTTTGGTCACTGTGATGATGAGGGTGTAGACCCCATTGCCACAATGGTCAAAATGTGCTTCAGCTATGGACCCCACACTTACCTTTTGGTCACTGTGATGATGGGGGTTTAGACCCCATTGCCACAATGGTCAAAATGTGCTTCAGCTATGGACCCCACACTTGCCTTTTGGTCACTGTGATGATGGGGGTTTAGACCCCATTGCCACAATGGTCAAAATGTGCTTCAGCTATGGACCCCACACTTGCCTTTTGGTCACTGTGATGATGGGGGTTTAGGCCCCATTGCCACAATGGTCATGGGCTGCTTGCATTGTGGGTGCCACACACATATATGTGTGGCACATGTGCTAGGGGGTCACATTGTATGTTCAATGTCATGTTCGGTGTTGTAGGCATTTGACACAGCCTGCTCACACGCTTGTCATGGTGGTGGGGGGATGTCTTAATCTTGCATTCCCTAGGTTGTGGTGTGCTTGTTGTGTCATGCATTGTCCATCCTATGAGTGGGGGTGGTAGTAGTGGTAGGCATCCAGCCCCCTGGCTAAGGGTGGTAGTAGTGGTAGGCTTCCTGCCCCCCTGGCTAAGGGTGGTAGTAGTGGTGGGCATCCTGCCCCCCTGGCTAAGGGTGGTAGTAGTGGTAGGCATCCAGCCCCCTGGCTAAGGGTGGTAGTAGTGGTGGGCATCCTGCCCCCTGGGTGAGGGTGGTAGTAGTGGTGGGCATCCTGCCCCCTGGCTAAGGGTGGTAGTAGTGGTGGGCATCCTGCCCCCCTGGGTGAGGGTGGTAGTAGTGGTGGGCATCCTGCCCCCCTGGCTAAGGGTGGTAGTAGTGGTGGGCATCCTGCCCCCCTGGGTGAGGGTGGTAGTAGTGGTGGGCATCCTGCCCCCCTGGGTGAGGGTGGTAGTAGTGGTGGGCATCCTGCCCCCTGGCTAAGGGTGGTAGTAGTGGTAGGCATCCTGCCCCCTGGCTAAGGGTGGTAGTAGTGGTAGGCATCCAGCCCCCTGGCTAAGGGTGGTAGTAGTGGTGGGCATCCTGCCCCCTGGGTGAGGGTGGTAGTAGTGGTGGGCATCCTGCCCCCCTGGGTGAGGGTGGTAGTAGTGGTGGGCATCCTGCCCCCCTGGGTGAGGGTGGTAGTAGTGGTGGGCATCCTGCCCCCTGGCTAAGGGTGGTAGTAGTGGTGGGCATCCTGCCCCCCTGGGTGAGGGTGGTAGTAGTGGTGGGCATCCTGCCCCCCTGGCTAAGGGTGGTAGTAGTGGTAGGCTTCCTGCCCCCCTGGCTAAGGGTGGTAGTAGTGGTGGGCATCCTGCCCCCCCGGGGTGAGGGTGGTAGTAGTGGTAGGCATCCTGCCCCCCTGGGTGAGGGTGGTAGTAGTGGTAGGCATCCAGCCCCCCCTGGCTAAGGGTGGTGGTAGGCATCCAGCCCGCCCTGGGTGAGGGTGGTAGTAGTGGTAGGCATCCAGCCCCCCTGGCTAAGGGTGGTAGTAGTGGTAGGCATCCAGCCCCCCTGGTTGAGGGTGGTAGTAGTGGTAGGCATCCAGCCCCCCTGGCTAAGGGTGGTAGTAGTGGTAGGCATCCTGCCCCCCTGGGTGAGGGTGGTAGTAGTGGTAGGCATCCTGCCCCCCTGGGTGAGGGTGGTAGTAGTGGTAGGCATCCTGCCCCCTGGGTGAGGGTGGTAGTAGTGGTAGGCATCCAGCCCCCTGGCTAAGGGTGGTGGTAGGCATCCAGCCCGCCCTGGGTGAGGGTGGTAGTAGTGGTAGGCATCCAGCCCCCCTGGGTGAGGGTGGTAGTAGTGGTAGGCATCCAGCCCCCCTGGCTAAGGGTGGTGGTAGGCATCCAGCCCGCCCTGGGTGAGGGTGGTAGTAGTGGTAGGCATCCAGCCCCCTGGCTAAGGGTGGTAGTAGTGGTGGGCATCCTGCCCCCTGGGTGAGGGTGGTAGTAGTGGTGGGCATCCTGCCCCCCTGGGTGAGGGTGGTAGTAGTGGTGGGCATCCTGCCCCCCTGGGTGAGGGTGGTAGTAGTGGTGGGCATCCTGCCCCCCTGGCTAAGGGTGGTAGTAGTGGTGGGCATCCTGCCCCCCCTGGGTGAGGGTGGTAGTAGTGGTGGGCATCCTGCCCCCCTGGCTAAGGGTGGTAGTAGTGGTAGGCTTCCTGCCCCCCTGGCTAAGGGTGGTAGTAGTGGTGGGCATCCTGCCCCCCTGGGTGAGGGTGGTAGTAGTGGTAGGCATCCTGCCCCCTGGGTGAGGGTGGTAGTAGTGGTAGGCATCCAGCCCCCTGGCTAAGGGTGGTGGTAGGCATCCAGCCCGCCCTGGGTGAGGGTGGTAGTAGTGGTAGGCATCCAGCCCCCTGGCTAAGGGTGGTAGTAGTGGTAGGCATCCAGCCCCCTGGTTGAGGGTGGTAGTAGTGGTAGGCATCCAGCCCCCCTGGCTAAGGGTGGTAGTAGTGGTAGGCATCCTGCCCCCCTGGGTGAGGGTGGTAGTAGTGGTAGGCATCCTGCCCCCCTGGGTGAGGGTGGTAGTAGTGGTAGGCATCCTGCCCCCCTGGGTGAGGGTGGTAGTAGTGGTAGGCATCCAGCCCCCCTGGCTAAGGGTGGTAG
>CAWUFW010026773.1:0-30928 GCA_963921515.1 Calotriton arnoldi
GTACAAAACCCGTAAAATTCCCCGTTATAATTAGTTCAGCTAACTATAACTCGCGCCTCCATAATGCACTGCTGATGACGTCACATATTACATCACTCATGACATGGTCAGTGACATCACTGATGACATCACTGATGACATCTCAAATGACATCACTGATGACATCACTGATGACATCATCCAGTGACTGTTGTTTCTGTAAAGTTTGAATATGTTTAATATATATGGGAAAGGCATATTGAAGAATGAGTGGGTGTATAAATGTCTGAATGGATGATTTGAATACGTGAGTGACTGACTCTACAAGTGAGTGATTAAATGTATCTTACTGAATGCATGGGTTGAGTGACTAAACTGTGTGAATGTCTGCTATCCGTCTGTCTGTTGGTTTGTAAGCGGCTGCATGAGCTTTCTGAATAGCTACATGAGTGTCTACATGGGTTATTGATTGAGTTGTCTGAAGTATCTGTATGGGTGCCTGAGTGTTTGTGTGGGTGGGGTGTGTGTGGCTGTGCATAGATGTGTGAGTTGGTGATTCACTGGGTGCATGGTTTCAAAGTGCATCTGTGATGGACTGTATGGGTGGCTGAGTGTGTGTATGGGTGTGTTAGTGATTGAATGTATATCTCAGTGGTACATGTATGTGAGTAACTACATATGTGAAAGGCAGTATATATGTGTGTTGGAGTATATAAATGGCTATAAGTGAGAGTGTGTGATTGTGAGAGTGGCTGTATGGATGAGTGTGTACTTGTATCAGTGATTGTAGTAAGAGCGTAAGAATGTGCTAGTATTTGTATGAGTAAGTGAAGCTGGTGTGTGTATAACTGTATAGGTGAGTAAATAGGTGATTGATTAAGTTTTTTGCATGACTGACTAGGTGTGTGAGTACCTCTATGGATGAGTGGCGGTGTGTGAGTGTTTATATAGGTGTATGAGTGCATATGATAGTCCTGTACTGAGTGACTAAGTATGAGTGACTGTACGGGTGAGTGAGTGGATGTGTGTGTGAGACCTGGAGAATCAGTGAGTGGGTATGTAGTTTTTGGTGTTAGGAGTGTCTATGGTTTGAGAATGGCAGTCTGTAATTTAGAGTGGGTGTATCAAAAGTTATATTAAGGTGTGAAAGATGCATGAAATTATCACATGGATGATGTCATCAGTGATGTCATTTGAAGATGTCATCAGTGATGTCATCAGTGATGTCACTGACCATGTCATGAGTGATGTAATATGTGGCGTCATCAGCTTAGTGCATTGCGGAGGCGCGAGTTATAGTTAGCTGAACTAACTACAACGGAGAATTCACGAGGTTTTGTGCGAGTGCAATGTCCAACTAACTACTAACTGTCCTAAAACCTATGGTTTTTCAGTGAATTTCAAGGTTTTTTAAATGCTAATTTGTAACTATAACGTCCCTGAAACCTATGGTTTTCAGTGAATTTCAAAGGTTTTTAAATGCTAATTTGTAACTATAACATGTCTGAAACCTACAGTTTTTCAGTGAATTTCAAAGGTTTTGTAAATGACAATTTTTAAATGTATTAATTGTTATATAAATTTTTTTCATACTGATTTCCAAATTTTTAGAAACAATTTTTTTTTACATATTTTATTTTTAAAATATACATTGTAATTACATTATACATTACATTACAAAAAATACTTTCTCAGAATGAATTACTTTAGTTTAAATACTTTTGCACATAGGCAATAGACTTTTAAGTACAGTAGTTACAGTTGTTGCAATGGGCAACACATTTTCAAACACAATGCAACATTCAGCTCAATGTGAATTTCTAGTTAAATGCAATTAGTTACTTTATGGATTACTTTTCTAACCACAGGACTGGATCCTAGATTCAGTCCTGGGACATCTCCTGTAAACAGTTGAGTAAAAGCGTTTTGGTTACAGTAGTGATTTTTAAGGAATATTATTGTATTTTAAAAGTTGACACTTAGAAACTTTTTCTCCTTAGAATCCACCAATGTTATCCTATGGAAGGAAATTCACTTAGCAGGTAAAAACTGTTATCGTTACTTTTTCTTACTCAGTGTTGGATCCTGGATCCAGCACTGGTGCATCTCCTGTAAACAGTTGAAAGAATGCGTTTAAGTCATACAGGCGATTTTTAAGGAATATTTGTAGTTTGTGAAAATCGACACAAAGATTTTCTGCTGAAAACCAGACAATGGATTCCTATGGAAGAAAATATAAGTTACTGGTAAGTACGGTTAAAATTACTTTTCAGGGTCAGTGCTGGGCTAAAGATGCAGCACTGGGTTCTCTCTGATAACAGGTGAGTGAAGTGGAATTCGTACTTTGGTTGATTTTAGAGGAATATTATAAAGTTCCAAAACTCCACACTTAGAAGAATTTCCAAGTGAAACCAGTCAATGTTAGCCTATGAAGGAAATTCAAGTTACTGGTAAGTACGGTTAAAATTACTTTTGAGGATCTAGTACTGGGCTGAAAGATGCAGCACTGAGGTCTCTCCTGATAACAGGTGAGTAAATCGAGAATTCGTATTTCGGCTGATTTTAGAGGAATATTTTAAAGTTCCAAAACTCCACACTTAGAAGAATTTCCAAGTGAAACCAGTCAATGTTAGCCTATGGAAGGAAATTCAAGTTACTGAAGTAAGTACGGTTAAATTACTTTTCAGGACCAGTACTGGGCTGAAAGATGCAGCACTGAGGTTTCCCTGTAACAGGTGAGTAAATCAGAATTCGGATTTCGGCTGATTTTAGAGGAATATTTGTATGTTTCAAAAATCAACACTTAGAAACTTTTTCAGCAAAAAGCAGGCAATGATATCCTATGGAAGGAAATTCAAGTTACCGGTAAGTACAGGTTAAAATTACTTTTGAGGATCAGTACTGGGCTGAAAGATGCAGCACTGAGGTCTCTCCTGATAACAGGTGAGTAAATCGGAATTCGTATTTCGGCTGATTTTAGAGGAATATTTTAAAGTTCCAAAACTCCACACTTGTTTGCGCACATGTCACCTGAGGCCCCGCCCCCTCCTTTCACCACTGTGCAAACGCGCCCCGTGGCGCGTTTTAAGTTGGGGGGATTAGGTCACCTTGAATCCTGAGGGTCCCTGGGGCCCAACCTAGCCCACCAGGTACTTCCAGTAAGCACCACAGGCCTGCGTTGCAATGCCTGTAACAAATTGTGCAGTTGTGTTTAGATAGTGTAGGGGGTCGTGCTGGGGGTAGTGTTTTAGGGTTTAGGGTAGTGCAGTGGTGTTTGTGTAGTGTAGGGGTCATGCTGGGGGTAGTGTTTTAGGGTTTAGGGTAGTGCAGTGGTGTTTTGGGTAGTGTAGGGGTACTGCTGGGGGTAGTGTTTTCAGGGTTTAGGGTAGTGCAATGGTGTTTTGGATAGTGCAGGGGGTACTGCTGGGGGTGAGTGTTTTAGGGTTTAGGGTAGTGCAGTGGTGTTTGGGTAGTGTAGGGGGTACTGCTGGGGGTATTGTTTTAGGGTTTAGGGTAGTGCAGTGGTGTTTGTGTAGTGTAGGGGGTAGTGTTTTAGGGTTTATGGTAGTGCAGTGGTGTTTATGTAGTGTAGGGGGTCGTGCTGGGGGTAGTGTTTTAGGGTTTAGGGCAGTGCAGTGGTGTTTGTGTAGTGTAGGAAGTCGTGTTTTAGGGTTTAGGGTAGTGCAGTGGTGTTCGGGCAGTGTGGGGGTCATGCTGGGGATGGTGTTTCAGGGTTTAGGGCAGTGCAGTGGTGTTCGGGCGAGTGTAGGGGGTCTTGCTGGGGTGGTGTTTCAGGGTTTAGGGCAGTGGTGTTCGGGTAGTGAAGGGGTCATCCGGGGGTAGTGTTTCAGGGTTTAGGGCAGTGCAGTAGTGTTTGGGTAGTGTGGGGGTCATGCTGGGGGAGTGTTTGAGGAGTTTAGGGCAGTGCAGTTGTGTTCGGGTAGTGTAGGGAGTCGTGCTGGGGGAGTATTTTAGGGTTTAGGAGTAGTGCAGTGGTGTTCGGGTAGTGTAGGGGGTCGTGCTGGGGGTTGAGTTTCAGGGGTTTAGGGCAGTGCAGTGGTGTTCGGGCAGTGTAGGGGGTCATGCTGAGGGCTGGTGTTTCAAGGTTTAGGGCAGTGCAGTGGTTTTCAGGCAGTGTAGGCCGTCGTGCTGGGAGTGGTGTTTCAGGGTTTAGGGCAGTGCAGTGGTGTTTGGGCAGTGTGGGGGTCTTGCTGGGAGTAGTGTTTCAGGGTTTAGGGCAGTGCAGTGGTGTTCGTGCAATGTAGGGGGTCGTGCTGGGGATGGTGTTTCAGGGTTTAGGGCAGTGTAGTAGTTTCGGGGCAGTGTAGGGGGTCGTGCAGGGGGTGGTGTTTCAGGGTTTAGGGCAGTGCAGTGGTGTTCGGGCAGTGTAGGGTGTCGTGCTGAGGGTGGTGTTTCAGGGTTTAGGGCAGTGCAGTGGTGTTCGGGCAGTGTAGGGGTCATGCTGGGGCTGGTGTTTCAGGGTTTAGGGCAGTGCAGTGGTTTTCAGGCAGTGTAGGGGTCTTGCTGGGGGTGAAGTTTCAGGGTTTAGGGCAGTGCAGTGGTGTTTGGGGCAGTGTAGGGGGTCTTGCTGGGGGTAGTGTTTCAGGGTTTAGGGCAGTGCAGTGGTGTTCGTGCAATGTAGGGGGTCGTGCTGGGGATGGTGTTTCCAGGGTTTAGGGCAGTGCAGTAGTTTGGGGGCAGTGTTGGGGGTCGTGCAGGGGGTGGTGTTTCAGGGTTTAGGGCAGTGCAGTGGTGTTCGGGCAGTGTAGGGTGTCGTGCTGGGGGTGGTGTTTCAGGGTTTAGGGCAGTGCAGGGGTGTTCGGGCAGTGTAGGGGGTTGTGCACAGGGTGGTGTTTCGGGGTTTAGGGCAGTGCAGTGGTGTTCAGGCAGTGTAGTGGGTCGTGCTGGGGCTGGTGTTTCAGGGTTTAGGGCAGTGCGGTGGTGTTCGGGCAGTGTAGGGGGTCGTGCTGGGGCTGGTGTTTCAGGGTTTAGGGCAGTGCAGTTGTGTTCGGGCAGTGTAGGGGGGTCGTGCTGGGGCTGGTGTTTCATGGTTTAGGGCAGTGCAGTGGTGTTCCGGGCAGTGTAGGGGGTCGTGCTGGGGCTGGTGTTTCAGGGTTTAGGGCAGTGCAGTGGTGTTCGGGCAGTGTGGGTGGTCGTGCTGGGGCTGGTGTTTCAGGGTTTAGGGCAGTGCAGTGGTGTTCGGGCATTGTAGGGGGTCGTGCTGGGGCTGGTGTTTCAGAGGGTTTAGGGCAGTGCAGTGGTGCTCGGGCAGTGTAGGGGGTCGTGCTGGGGTGGTGTTTCTGGGTTTAGGGTAGTGCAGTGGTGTTCGGGCAGTGTAGGGGGTCATGCTGGGGCTGGTGTTTCAGGGTTTAGGGCAGTGCAGTGGTGCTCGGGCAGTGTGAGGGGGTCGTGCTAGGGGTGGTGTTTCAGGGTTTAGGGCAGTGGTGTTCGGGCAGTGTAGGGGGTCTTGCTGGGGGTGATGTTTCAGGAGTTTAGGGCAGTGCAGTGGTGTTCGGGCAGTGTAGGGGGTCGTGCTGGGGGTGGTGTTTCAGGGTTTAGGGCACTGCAGTGGTGTTCGAACAGTGTGGGGGGTCGTGCAGGGGCTGGTGTTTCAAGGTTTAGAGGCAGTGCAGTGGTGTTCGGGCAGTGTAGGGGGTTGTGCTGGGGGTAGTGTTTTAGGGTTTAGGGTAGTGCATTGGTGCTTGTGTAGTGTAGGGGGTCGTGCTGGGGGTGAGTGTTTTAGGGTTTAGGGTAGTGCAGTGGTGTTTGTGCAGTGTAGGGGGTCATGTTTTAGGTTAGTGCAGTGGTGTTTGGGTAGTGTAGGGGGTCGTGCTGGGGGTATTGTTTTAGGATTTAGGTTAGTGCAGTGGTGTTTGGTTAGTGTAGGGATCGTGCTGTGGGTGGTGTTTTTAGGGTTTAGGGTAGTGCAGTGGTGTTTGTGTAGTGTAGGGGTCGTGCTGGGGGTAGTGTTTTAGGGTTTAGGGTAGTGCAGTGGCAGCTTGTGTGGTGTAGGGGTCGTGGCTGGGGGGCAGTGTTTTAGGGCCGAGGGTAGTGCAGTGGTGTTTGTGCAGTGCAGAAAATTGGGTCATGTTTAGGGTGGTGCAGTGATGTTTGGGTAATGCTAGGGGGTCGTGCTGGGGGTAGTGTTTTAGGATTTAGGCTAGTACAGTGGTGTTTGGGTAGTGTAAGGGGTCGTGCTGGGGGTAGTGTTTTAGGGCTTGTAGGGTAGTGCAGTGGTGTTTGTGTAGTGTAGGGGGTCATGCTGGGGGTAGTGTTTTGAGTGTTTAAGGATAGTGCCCCACAGTGGTGCTTGTGTGGTATAAGGGGTCGTGCTGGGGGTAGTGTTTTAGCGTTTAGGGTAGTGCAGTGGTGTTTTTGTAGTGTAGGAGGTCATGTTTTAAGATGCAACACTCCCAATACCTGGACCAGTCTGCACTACATAAAACTGCAAAAAACTAAAAATAAAAAGTGTTTTGCACACTTTTGTCATTGGGCCCTATGTGGGCTACATCTGGGTAATATTTGTGCTACATTTGGGCTCTTTTTTTCTCTGGTGGCCATCTTGGAAGACCTTTGTTATGAAGTTTCCTAATTTCCTCATTTACTGCAGTCTCCTCAGTAGGAAATGCTTTCAGTTTTTTACTTTGATTCCATCAAGAAGGCATTCAGATGTGTCTCACATTTGCCATAAATTCAGAATGTTAGCACTCTAGTTGCTCATTAGATCACTGTAGTAAAGCTACTGCTCACTAGGGAGTTAACTGGAAGTCTGCTGCTGGTATTGAAAGTGATTGTTTCAGTCTGCATGTCAGAATTTTCTAATGAAGTAGAAGAGGATTTGAGATCTCACTTAAAACATGCCCTCATTTTTCTTTTCTGCAGCACTAACCATAATTTCTATTTCAAAGAACCCCTCATTTTGTTCCTTTTTAAATTAAATGTTTTAAGTATCTGAAAGAGACACGTTAGTGATAGATTCCTTACCTTAGGAATATCCCCAGGCGTCAGGCTGGATCCGGAAAAGTTTTGCGTAGCAGTACCCTTGCGCGTCGGTAGGCGGCGTCGTGCGGCTCCGCGTCCGTCGTCGGCGTCGTGATCGCCGGGATGACGTCGCGGAGCAGTGCCAGGCGCCGCCCCTGCGCGCTGGCGTCAGTTCTTCTTTTCCGCGCCAGCAAGCGCAGATCCGGGAAGAGCAGTGCCCTGGTCAATTTTTGACCATACTTTTGGTGATTTTTCACTGGTTTTTTCCAACTTTAAGGTGTTGTAGGGATGCCCGGCTTCAAGCGATGCGGCGCCTGTGCGCGGATGATGTCCGTCACCGACCCGCATTGGGAGTGTCTCTTCTGCCTCGGCCGAGGCCACGACACCGAGTCTTGTCCCGAATGCCAGGCCCTCAACCCGAAAGCTTTGCGAGAGCGGTCTCGAGCTCCTCGAGGCCCGGCATTCGGCTCCGCGGAAGCCCCGGTCGCGTGAGAGGTCCAGGGGTCGCTCGCGGAGTGCACACGTCGGTCGTCGACTTCTTCGTCCGGTAAGTCTCAGCACACAAGAAGTCCAAGAAGCATCGTCGGCTCTCGGACTTCGCCTCGCCCGGTCTCGCGACTCGGCTGAGGCCCCTCCCGGCACCGTCCCCGCCCCCGCGGCCCCGGACTTGCCTGTGGAGTCGCCCCCGTCATACCCGCCCTTCCCGGGTTCGGGGGCGGATCCGGCCAAGGTACAGGAGTTCCTGTCGGCCATGGCCCGCCTCTTCGGGCCTTCAGGCCCCTCCGGTGCGCCTTCGGGCCCCGCGGGCCTGAGTGGGGTTGCTCCGGCGTCGCCGCGGCTCCGGCCCCGGCGTCGCCCGAGCCTCCAGCCTCGATCCCGGCTCCGGCTTCGGCCCCGGCCTCGATCCCGGCTCCACAACCCCCATCGACGCCGGTCGACCTCACGACACCCTCCGCCGGCGCCGATGTCTCCGGTGCCGTTCTCGGCGCCGCCCTGGGCTCCCGGGCGGCGTCGTCCCCCAGTTCCTTCCGGCTCCGGACATGGACCCGGACGACGTCGCTCGGCCGCCGGCTCCGCGCCGATGGGACCTTGGGTCCCAAATGTCCCTCCTCCTCCTTATTTTGAACCAGAGGAGGACCAGGAGGACTGGGAGGGGTCTGATGACCCTCTGACACGCAACTGTCAGTATGATGAGGACTGGACAGAGAGTCTAGGGAGGCCAGTGGTCTGGATACTTCTCCTGACACTGGCATGCTGTCTCCTCCCGTGGCTACGGAGGAGGGAGCCAATCCTCGGTACGGTGTTGCGTAGGGCTGCTGGGGCCTTACGTCTCCAGCTCCCTACTTTGACGGTCAAGACTAACATCTTGACAGAGGTGCTTCAGCCGGCAGCCTCCTCTGCGGAGACTGTGCTGCCGTTTAACGACGCCCTCACTGACGTTCTTTTGGGCGCCTGGTCCAAGCCCAACACAGGGGCTCCTGTGGATCGGAGCGTGTCACGACGCCATCGCCCCGCTCGGGCGACCCCCTGTTTCTTTCTGTCCACCCCACTCCTGAGAGCTTGGTTGTCCAAGCCTCCGCTTCCCAAACCGCCTTCCCTACCGCTCCTCCGGATAGGGAATCCAAACGCCTGGATCAGTTTGGGAAGAAGGTTTTCTTCCTCCAGTGCTGGCTTGCGGTCCGTTAACACCGCTTGTCTTTTGGGCCGATATACCCACTCCCTGTGGGATTCGGTGGCGGATGTTTTGCCCCAGTGCCTGAGGAGGTCCAGGCACTGCTTTCCGCGCCATTGCGGAAGGAAGGGATGCGGCCAAATACACTATCCGTTGTGGCCTTGACACCGCCGACTCGCTGGGCAGGTCGATTGCAACGACGGTGGCGCTCCGGCGCCACGCCTGGCTGAGAACCACTGGTTTTTCAGGGGATGTCCAGAATACTCTCATGGACATGCCCTTTGATGGAAGTCGGTCTTTTTGGGTCCAAAGCAGACCATGCGTTGGAGCGCTTTAAGGACTCACGGGCTACTGCAAAGTCCCTGGGCCTTTCTGCTACACGCCCTCCGCTGCCTTCTGCTTTTCGCCCCTATCGTGGCCACGGTAGGGGCGCCCCTTCACGTCAGCAGCCCAGCCACCGGCCCGCGCAGCAGCGTCTTCCGCGTGGCCGAGGGCGTGGATTCCGCCGTGGCGGATCGGAGCAACCAGCGTGCGGGTCAGGCCACCACCTCCAGCCCGTCCGCGGCCTCCAAGCCCTCCTAGTCCCTCCTTTCAGGTGCACGGCTACGCCAGTAGAGGGCAGGGTCCGCCATCACCTTCCCCACTGGCGCACCATCACCTCGGACAGGTGGGTCTTGGACATTGTCCGAAGGGGCTACTCCCTCCCCTTCGAGACCACCCCCCAGCCATGCCACCTCAATTCCACCGCATGTCAGGGGATCACTTGGTGCTTCTACGGAAGGAAGTCACGGCCCTCTTGACCAAGAGGGCCATCGAGCATGTTCCGACCCCAGAAGTAGGGCGTGGTTGCTACTCCCACTACTTTCTGGTGCCCAAAAGGACAAGGAGGACATGCGTCCCTATCTTGGACCTCCGGAACGTCAATCGCTTCCTCCGGAAGGAAGAAGTTCAAGATGCTCACCCTAGCTCAGGTCTTGACTGCCCTCGACCCTGGAGACTGGTTGGTAGCGTTGGACTTGCAGGACGCGTATTTCCACATCCCCGTCCTGCCGGCCCACCGGCGTTACCTTCGGTTCACGGTAGGCCCGAGCATTTTCAGTTCACCGTGCTCCCCTTTGGCCTTACCAGTGCCCCTCGGGTGTTCACGAAAGTGATGGCGGTGGTCGCAGCTCATCTGCGCCGGGCAGGGGTTCAGTCTTCCCCTACCTCGACGACTGGCTGCTGAAGGCGGGCTCGTCCCAGGCAGTCGTCTCCCACCTCCAGACTACGGCCGAACTCCTGCACTCGCTGGGGTTCTCCATCAATGTGCCGAAGTCGCATCTAATTCCTTCTCCCAGCTCCTTTTCATCGGAGCAGTTCTGGACACGACGCAGTTTCGGGCCTATCCTCCCGAACGGCGAGTCCGGAGATATTCAGGCTATGATTCCGATCTTTCGGCCTTTATCCTGGGTTTCGGTGCGGATGACCCTGAGGCTGCTGGGCCTCATGGCCTCCTGCATCCTGCTGATCAATCATGCCAGATGGCATATGCGGGCTCTGCAGTGGGACCTGAAGTTCCAGTGGGCGCAGCACCAGGGCAACCTGTCCGATCACGTCCAGATCTCGGAGGGGACTGCAAAACAGTTGCAGTGGTGGCTCTCGAACCGGCAATGGGTCATGGGCAGATCCCTCTCCCTTCCCCAGCCAGAGCATACAGTTGTGACGGACGCGTCCCTTCTGGGATGGGGCGGTCACATGGGAGAGGCGGAGATCAGAGGCCTCTGGTCTCCGGCGGAGTCCCGGCTCCATATCAACCTTCTGGAGCTCCGGGCGATCCGACTTGCACTCAAGGCATTCCTTCCCTCTGTCAAAGGGAAGGTAGTGCAGGTGTTCACAGACAACACCACCGCCATGTGGTACTGCAACAAACAGGGCGGGGTGGGGTCTTGGACCCTTTGTCAGGAGGCTCTGCGCCTCTGGACATGGCTGGAACATCAGGGCATGTTCCTGATGGTTCCAACACCTGGCAGGTTCTCTGAACGCCAGGGCGGACGAACTCAGCCGCAGGTGCATGATGGATCACGAATGGCGTCTTCACTCGGAAGTGGCGCAAGGACTCTTTCTACAGTGGGGAGAGCCTTGGTTAGATCTATTCGCCACCGAAGAGACGCGCAATGTCATCAGTTCTGCGCGTTGGAATTTCCAAGGCGGCACTCGCTCGGCGACGCTTTTCGTCGCGAAGTGGAGTTGCGGTCTGTTGTGCGCCTTTCCGCCTATACCACTTCTACCCAGAGTGTTGAAGAAGATTCGGCACGACCGGGCCCAAGTCATTCTTGTGGCTCCGGACTGGGCTCGAAGAGTTTGGTATCCCGAGCTACTCAATATGAGCATAGATCCCCCGATCCGTCTGCCTCTTCGGGAGGATCTTCTGTCGCAGCAGCAGGGGACGGTCCTCCACCCGAACCTGTCCAGTCTACACCTGCTTGCGTGGAGATTGAGCGGCGGCAGTTGATTCCTTTCGACTTGCCTCCCGAAGTTTGTGATGTGATTCTGGCAGCCAGGCGTCCCTCCACTAAGGTGGTATACGCCTGCAGGTGGAACAAATTTGTGGCATGGTGCACAGCAAAGGCTGTGGATCCCCTTTCTGCCCCTCTTTCTGAGGTCCTTCTGTTCCTTCTCTCTCTGGCCCAACAGGGTTCTGCCCTGGGTACCATCAAGGGTTATCTTTGTGCTATCTCGGCCTTCCTCAGGCTCCCTGATCAGCCCTCCCTTTTCAAGTCCCCTGTTGTTAACAGGTTCTTAAAGAGCATTACTCACCTCTTCCCTCCTGTTCCGTTTGTAATGCCTCAGTGGGACTTGAACTTGGTTCTTACCTTTTTAATGTGCGCTCCCTTTGAGCCTCTGCATAACTGTCCTCTTCGTCTTCTGACTCTGAAGACAGCCTTTCTGCGTGGCCATCACCTCCGCTCGGCGGGTGAGTGAGCTCAGGCTCTATCTTGCAAACCTCCCTTTCTGTCTGTTCATCCAGACAAGGTTGTTCTTCGGACGCGTCAGTCCTTCTTGCCAAAGGTGGTTACTGCTTTCCACATTGGGCAGACCATCACTTTGCCCACCTTCTTTCCGCCTCCGCATCCTTCCAGAGAGGAAGAGAGGCTCCACCGTCTGGACCCAAAACGTGCGCTCTCTTTCTATATTGACCGCACAAAACACTTCCGGGTGGATGACCAGCTCTTTGTTGGCTACGTGGGCGCCAAAAAGGTCGGGCGGTGCACAAGAGGACCATCTCCCGCTGGGTTACCTTGTGCATCAAGACCTGCTATTCTTTGGCTAAAAAGGAACCTCCTGTTGGGCTGCGTGCCCATTCCACCAGGGCAACGGCTGCTACCACGGCCTTGGGCCGCGGTGTTCCGCTGCCGGTTATCTGTCAGGCGGCTACGTGGGCCTCGCTGCACACGTTTACTAAACATTACTGCCTTGACAGTCAGGTCCGGAGGGACGGCTTCTTTGGCCGTTCTGTCCTCCAGGACTTCCTTGTCTGATCTTTGTTCGCAGACCCACCACCGGGGTTGGTATTGCTGGGGGTATCTATTCTAAGGTAAGGAATCTATCACTAACGTGTCTCTTTCAGATGCACAAGTTACTAACTTGTGTAACGATATATCTGTAAGAGACAGTAGTTGGTGATAGATTCACTACCGCCCTACCATCCTCCCGTTCTGCGAACTGATTTCTAGGGTTAAGGACATCCCTTTCAGGGCCCTAGTATTTTTCAGACACCTGTGTCAGCTTCTTGCATGGCTCTGCGTTCCTGGCGCGGAAAGTCGTGTACAGAACTGACGTCAGCGCGCAGGCGGCGTCTAAGTACTGCCCGCGACGTCATCCCGGCGATCACGACGCCGGCGACGGACGCGGAGCCGCACGGCGCCGCCTACCGGCGCGCAAGGGTACTGCTACGCAAAACTTTCCGGATCCAGCCTGACGCCTGGGGATATTCTAAGGTAAGGAATCTATCACTAACTACTGTCTCTTACAGATATATCGTTACACAAGTTAGTAACTTGTGCATTAACGGTTATTCCAATCAAGATGGCTTCAGGTGTGCCATACTTTTGTCATAAGTAAGGCTGTTAGCGCTCTAGTTGTTCTTTAGAACTCTCTGGGAAGCTGCTAGTAGAACACAAAGGCATCAACTGGCAGGCTGCTCCTGTTGAAATATAACAGGAAGATATTTGAGATCACACTTGAAACATGTCCTAATTTTTCTTTCTACAGCACTACCCATAATTTCTATGACAAAATGAACCCCATCATTTTGTTCCTTTTTAAATTAAATGTTTTAAGTGTTACCAGTTTATTCCAATCAAGATGGCTTCAGGTGTGCCATACTTTTGTCATAAGTAAGGCTGTTAGCACTCTAGTTGTTCTTTAGAACACTCTGGGAAGCTGCAGTAGAACACAAAGGCATCAACTGACAGGCTGCTCCTGTTGAAATATAACAGGAAGATATTTGAGATCTCACTTGAAACATGTCCTAATTTTTCTTTCTATAGCACTAACCATAATTTCTATGACAAAATGAACCCCATCATTTTGTTCCTTTTTAAATTAAATGTTTTAAGTGTTACCAGTTTATTCCAATCAAGATGGCTTCAGGTGTGCCATACTTTTGTCATAAGTAAGGCTGTTAGCACTCTAGTTGTTCTTTAGAACACTCTGGGAAGCTGCAGTAGAACACAAAGGAATCAACTGACAGTCTCTGCCCTTGTTGGATGTACATGTTTTACTGAGAATGTCAGACTTCATTCTCACATGACTGAGAAAGATAATGTGAATTTACAGAAAATATGCTCTCATTTTACCTTCTGGAGCACCTTCCAAAACTCTATGGGACAAGCATGTGAAAATAGTTTTCTCTCAAACATGATTCATGATATCCCAGCAGAAGGTTTTTCACAGGGTAAAATCACCTTAGAACACACCACAATTCCTGAAATTAGTATGGTACCATCAACAAATGAATTCTAATGTAACTAAAGTCTGTTATCACCCTTTATAGTTCTCCTTTTGGTAACCCTCAAAATCTTTGATTCACTACAATGCATTTCAATGGAGGTACTATCATTTATATTGGTCCCAGATGGCTGCCAGCAATTCCAGGATGAAGTGCTGACAGCCAATCAGATCTCACGATGACATGTGTGGTTAGGCTCCGCCCAGATATATCTATGTTTTTACTTTTGATTTTCTCAGCAACTACTGAACGGATTTACACCATTTAACAAAAGGGTTCTTTCTGAACCAAGAACTACCTCTTTGCCAAATTTGGTGTAATTCCGTTCAGCAGTTCGGGCTGTAGCCGTGTCTAAAGTTTCCTATGGAAAATTGCATGGGGAAAACGCGTTTTGGGACCCCCCTTTTCTCGGCCCCAGCAACGAATCCCCCGAGACTTTCAGGGTAGGAGCGGACCGGAGCGCCCCACAAAGTTTGAAAATTTTGCGAAGATACGTCAACCGGCAAGAGAGTTATTTCAAATAGAATGTCGCGGATTTCCTATGGATAATAGGTTGTAACTATAACTATCTACTGGCGACCGCCAGTAGATAATATATATATATATATATATATATATATATATATATATATATATATATATATATATATATATATATATATAAATATAAATATATATATATATATATATATATATATATATATATATATATATATATATATCGTAACGCTTTCCTGTCTGCCAAATGCGACAGACCCAGTAGGCACTGACCTCAGCCACACTCAGAGAAAAGGCTCGAATCAAGTTGTTAGGTGGAGTATGCAGAAAATTTATTGTAGAATACACCACAAAATTAACACAGGCATAATGCCTGCCATGACGCGTTTAAAGAATTAAATATTTTGATAATTGTGTTACATTACAAATGTGAGTATATATATAGCTGTGGAGTACTTTCTTAGCACAAGACCTATGATGTATGCACAACATACACGAATGTTGTTAGATATGTTGCTTTTTAGCCTAGAAAACAATCTATTCCTTTTTAATGGCCAGTTTTACCAACAGATTCAGGGAGTTGCAATGGGGGCCAGCTTCTCCCAGCTATGCCTGTTTATTCATGGGCTGGTGGGAGGAACTGGTCCTCATGCGCAAGTATGAACATACATATACCACTAATATTGTCTCCTGGTTACGTTTTATTGATGATCTTTTTATTGTGTGGCGAGGAAGTGAGGAAAGTGCCAAAAAATGTATAGATGAAATTAATCAGAATGATTTTAACCTTAAATTCACCTTTACCATTAACAGGCACTCACTGACTTTCTTAGATGTTCAAATTTCAGTAGAAAATAATGTTTTAACCACTACCCTTTTTAGAAAGCCCACGGCAGGTAACACACTTTTACATGTATCAAGTGCCCATCCTCCACATTTAATCAGGAGCATTCCCTACGGTGAGATGCTCCGCATCCGACGCATTTGTAGTGATCCAGAGGATGCGAAGATTAGGCAAATTGAAAGTCGTAATAGATTTTTAGCCAGGGGTTATAGTACATCAATAGTGGATGCCGCCAGGTTTAAATCTCAAGCGAGGGCTCGGGGGGATCTCCTTGCCTGTAACTCCAAATCATCCCAGGGAGTGGTTGTACAGAGTACACAACCTGTAAGACTGATTTTGACATACTCAAAACAGGAGAAACAACTGAGGAGTATCATAAGACGCAATTGGCACTTTATCCAAGATGACCCAGTGATAGGTGACCAGATGCCCTCAAATCCCTCCATCACTTTCAGAAGATCTATGAGTATGGGTAATATGTTGGTCAAAAACAGTCAGGAGAGTTGCCGCAAGGATATGTGGTTGACAATAAGAAAGGTTTTTTTAAATGTCTATCATGTAAGGCCTGCCAGTTTGGTACCAATGTGAAAACTTTTACAACTGCTTTTTCCAATACAGTTAGGGAAATCAAGCAACATCTAACATGCAAGACTGAATATTCTGTTTATGTCTTGGAATGTGACTGTCATCTGAAATACATAGGAAGTTCCAAACTGGCAGTCCACAAACGCATTTTACAACACATTAGGGCGATAATTAATAAAGATCAAAATTACCCAGTTGCAAGGCATTTTCAGTCTGTGCATGATAGCAACCCACAGTATCTTAAGTATTTTGCCATCGAAGCCATCCCCATTTTAAAAAGAGGGGGTGACAGGGAAGCGAAATTGAGACGCCTGGAGACCAGTTATATATTAGAGTTCGATTCTAAACACCCGGGCGGGCTCAATGCTACAGAAGATCTCCATACTTTCCTATAATAGTTAAAGTCTTCTTTGAGCATTATCAGTACAAGTGTCAACCTACAATATTATGAATTTAATGGTATGAAATCATTTTTATGCAAACTTTATACAATTTTGAATCCTGAGTCAGCCTTGATTTTAATGATTGGTTATTTTACATAGGGTATTTTTATCATTGTGTTTTATTTCTGGTCATTTTTAACAAGGGTTTTTCAGTGTCTATTTACTATTATGATTAGTATGATGATTCATATAACTGTTTTCTCGGTACTATCTGACTCCTCATGTAATCTGGAGATTTCAACTAAGTATATTTGAATTGAATATTGTATAGCTAATTTTGCACATCTGAATAACTTGAATTCTAGTTCTCTCTACATTTGCATTTTAATCGGCATTATGCATTTTAATCACAGGTACTATAGCACATTGGCACTTTTACTCTATCAAGTTATTACAGACTAAATAGGGGTCCACTGTAGTGCAAAATAAGCATTATGCAATGAGTGAGAATGCAAGGCAGTGGACTACTTTGTTTTAGAAAGAGCAATATGAGAGCTCATCTGATAAACTAATATATGAGTAATTGGTGTAATAATGAGATTGGTATCTTGGATATTTTGTACATATATAATTTCTTGCACATGTTTTTGAATATATGTTGATTCATTTTCATTTCCACGTTAGGGGAGCACTAAAACATTTTTTCTGTATCTTTAAAAAATTTTTTTTAACATAATTCATGAACTTTACATTACTACTCAAACATGGCATTTAAGCATGTATACTGTTATATATGAAGGCAGGGGACTATTTATGCAAATATTTATATTGTTAAAATTGTGGTTATACTACAGGTTTTAATTAAATAGGATGCCATTTCATTAACTAAATAACATCATAAGCATTCATGCGAGTATTAATGAGTAGTCGCAAGTATTTTGTTTATGTTCATGATTTTATGTGGCACTAGCACTTTAAAAAGCGGGACACTTTTGTGAGAGCTGTCATGTGATCAAGGCCGCTTGCACGGCCGAAACGCGTAATGGCAGAAGACTCATGCAATAAATAATTTATGCACTATCGGAGGTCTGCACTCATCCTTTGTTCGGAAGTGTAACGATTCTATGAGGTGCAGTGATATATATATATATATATATATTCACTGAAAAAACCACAGGTTTCAGGGACGTTATAGTTAGTTGGACATTTCACTCGTACAAAACCAGAGAAATTCGGCCGTTATAGTTCGTTGAGCTAACTATAACTCGCGCCCCCGCAATGCACTGCTGATGACGTCACATATTACATCATTCATTACATGGTCAGTGACATCACTGATGACATCGCAAATGACATCACTGATGACATCACTGATGACATCATCCAGTGACTGTGTGTTTCTGTCAAGTTTAAATATGTTTTATATATATAAATGGGTAAAAGAAAAGAGAGAGACCCCTTGAGCCAAACCAGGGGAATAGGGTACTACTTAAAGGTAGAAAAAGTTTTCCCTTGGTAGAGAATTATGTCAGATCACAGAAACTCTATATGTGCTACTTGTAGAGTCTCTTTTATGAGCTTTCCTAGAAAAACATATACTTTGGCCTCTATCATATGGGCTCGTCATTACATACAGACCCCCTCGAATTTAACTAGTTTGCCAAAATATCAAGATTCCTCTGAGTGAACAGTGAATCTCCTGACCCTAGTAGGTGATAATAGGATAATGTGCTCGTAAATAAACAGGAAGGATAAATGATCCAGTTAGGCGGGAGAGAAGTCAGTTACATAACGTACTGGTATTTTCTGTCCTTTTGAAAATAGATGTGGGGGACTGTGAGCTGAGAACATGTTATGCAGACCGATAGAACTGGCACATAAAAAATCAAAATGAAATGAGGTAAAGCAATATGATCCACATATAGTGTGACATAAAAATGTTTGACACCGGGGCTACTGTGGCATTAACAATGAGAGTTCGCCTTGATATTTTGGCAAACTAGTTAAATTCGAGGGGGTCTGTATGTAATGACAAGCCCATATGATAGAGGCCAAAGTATATGTTTTTCTAGGAAAGCTCATAAAAGAGACTCTACAAGTAGCACATATAGAGTTTTAAACAGGGTTTAAATGGGTATGAGAAATGTCGTAGGCTCAATGCTGCATTATTGTGCTATTGAAATCCACTTTGGTAACAAAAGCTTTTATCAGCCTAGTGAAGATTATATAAATGTATTTATGGTTGAGGAAAGATCGTATATCAGTACATAAATTTCAAAGATGTTTTAAATTATCATAGAATTTGTCTGATGTTGTCTAGAAAACATATAATAGTGGTTTTTAGATTGATTGTGATCATAATTATGGATTTTATAAACAATTTGCCAAATAGTATAATGTACAGTGATATAGGCTAACAATGATTTATGAACTGTAACAATTAGAATATAAAGGGGTTTAAACAAAAATGTATGATTTTGCCCCATAACAGGAGTTGGTACTAATGGTAACCACACAGTGCCATTAAGAGAGAGCTATAAGTTTGTCTTGAAAAAGATGGAAAAATAATAGAACCATCGAAACGCGTCGATGCTTGGGTTGCATAATCCGTGGAACAAGCTTATCCTGCAGACAAAAGACAATACAGTGTATCCAGGATTAGCTAGAGAAGTGTTCCTATCGGATATGTTTTTTATGACAAAGTGTATTGTCCTAGTGTTTCTCTCTAATGTATGAATTTGGGGTTGGTGGAATGAATGTTATTCGTATATGAAATTGATACTTGTACTATTGTGATTTTTATAGGGTTTTTATGACATTGTGATTTATGTGATGTTTTAATTCAAAATAAAAATTATTTTTTAATGATATATAATTGTTTGTATATGTAATTGGTAGGTTCTACCATATGGGCTGCATCAGTTGTGGTTTGATGGTGTAACGCAGGGGTGGCATTATTTTCTTCGTGTGCCCAAGCATTGCACTGAGTGATCTGACATAATTCTCTACCAAGGGAAAACTTTTACTACCTTATATATATAAATGCCAAGGTGTATTGAAGAATGAGTGGGTGTATGAGTGTCTGAATGGATGATTTAGTAGGTGCATGACTGACTGTATAAGTGAGTGATTAAACGTGTCCTACTGAATGCATGGATTAGTGACTAAACTGTGTGAATGTCTGTATCAGTCTGTTAGTTGGTGTGTAAGCGGCTGCATGGGTTGGTGAGTAGCTACATGAGTGTCTATGGGTTATTGATTGGTTGTCTGAGTATCTGTATGGGTGTCTGAGTGTCTGTGTGGGTGGGTGGGGAGTGTGTGACTCTGTGCATAGATGTGTGAGTGGGTGATTCACTGGGTGTATGGCTTCAAGACACCATGTGTGAAGGGCTGTATGGGTGGGTGAGTGTGTGTATGGGTGTGTTGGTGAGTGAATAGATGTCTCAAAGGTACATGTGTGAGTAACTACATATGTGAAAGGCTGTATATGTGAGTGTTGGAGTATATAAATGACTATATGTGAGAGTAAGTGATTGTGAGAGTGGCTGTATGGATGAGTGTGTGCTTGTATCAGTGATTGTATAAGAGAGTAAGTATGTGTTAGTATCTGTATGAATAAGTGAGGTGGTGTGTGTATAACTGTACAGATGAGTAAATGGGAGTGTGATTGATTCTTTGCATGACTGATTAGGAGTGTGAGTAACTCTATGGATGAGTGGTGGTGTGTGAGTGTCTGTATAGGTGTATGAGTGCATTTGATAGTGCTGTATTGATGAGTGACTGCATGTATGAGTGACTGTATGGGTGAAGGAGTGGATGTGTGTGTGTAGACCTAGGAATCAGTGAGTGGGTATGTAGTAACTGGTATTGGTGTGTCTATGGTTTCGAAAATGGTAGTCTGTATTTTAGAGTGGGTGTATCAAAGGTTATATTAGGGTATGAGGAGGTGCATCAGATTATCACGTGGATGATGTCATCAGTGATGTCATCAGTGATGTCATTTTAGATGTCATTTGAGATGTCATCAGTGATGTCATCAGTGATGTCATTGACCATGTCATGAATGATGTAATATGTGACGTCATCAGCAGTGCATTGCGGGGGCGCGAGTTATAGTTAGCTCAACTAACTATAACGGCCGAATTTCTCTGGTTTTGTACAAGTGAAATGTCCAACTAACTATAATGTCCCTGAAACCTGTGGTTTTTTCAGTGAATTTCAAAGGTTTTTTAAATGCTAATTACTTACTATAACATTCCTGAAACCTATGGTTTTTTTCAGTGAATTTCGAAGGTTTTTTAATGAAAATTTCTAACTATAACGTCCCTGAAACCTGTAGTTTCATGAAAGAGGGAACGGGGTGCAGAAAGAAGCGAAAGGTGCAGAAAAAAACAAAAGAAGTGCAGAAAGAAGGAACAGAGGTGCAGAAAGAGACAAGAGGGGTGCAGAAAGAGGAAGAGGGTTGCAGAAAGAGGGAAGATGGGTTCATAAGCAGGCAAGAGGGTGCAGAAAGAAGCAAGAAAGGTACAAAAAGAAACAAAACAAGTGCAGAAAGAAGGAACAGAGGTGAGAAAGAGGCAAGAGTGGTGCAGAAATTTGCAAGAGAGGTACAGAAAGAAGCAAGAGCAGTGCAGTAAGAAACAACAGAGGTACAAAAGGAGGCAAGAGGAGTACAGAATGAGGCAAAAGAAGTGCATAAACAAACAAAAGGGATGCAGAAAGAGGCAAGAGGGGTGCAGAAAGAGGCAAGAGGTGCAGAAAGAGGCAAGAGAGTTGCACAAAGAGGGAAGAAGGGTGCAGAAAGAGGCAAGTGGGGTGCAGAAAGAAGCAAGAGAGGTACAGAAAGAAGCAAGAGAAGTACAGAAAGAAGCAACAGAGGTGCAGAAAGAGGCAAGAGGGGTGCAGAAAGAGGCAAGAGAAGTGCAGAAGGAAGCAACAGAGGTGCAGAAAAAGGCAAGAAAAGTGCAGAAAGAGGCAAGAGGGGTGCAAAAAGAGGGAAGAGGGGTTCAGAAGCAGGCAAGAGGGTGCAGAAAGAAGCAAGAGAGGTGGAGAAAGAAACAAAAGAAGTGCAGAAAGAAGGAACAGAGGTGGAGAAAGAGGCAAGAGAGGTGCACAAAGAGGGAAGAAGGGTGCAGAAAGAGGCAAGTGGGGTGCAGAAAGAAGCAAGAGAGGTACAGAAAGAAGCAAGAGAAGTGCAGAAAGAAGCAACAGAGGTGCAGAAAGAGGCAAGAGGGGTGCAGAAAGAGGCAAGAGAAGTGCAGAAGGAAGCAACAGAGGTGCAGAAAAAGGCAAGAAAAGTGCAGAAAGAGGCAAGAGGGGTGCAAAAAGAGGGAAGAGGGGTTCAGAAGCAGGCAAGAGGGTGCAGAAAGAAGCAAGAGAGGTGGAGAAAGAAACAAAAGAAGTGCAGAAAGAAGGAACAGAGGTGCAGAAAGAGCCAAGAGGGGTGCAGAAAGAGGGAAGAGGGGTGTGAAAGAGTCACTAGGGGTGCAGAAATTTGCAAGAGAGGTACAGAAAGAAGCAAGAGCACTGCGAACCAACAGAGGTACAGAAAGAGGCAAGAGGGGTGCAGAAAGAGGCAAGGGTGCAGAAAGAGGCAAGAGAAGTGCAGAATAAAGGAACAGAGGTGCACAAAGAGGCAAGAAGAGTGCAGAAAGAGGGAAAAGAGGTGCAGAAAGAGGCACAAGGGGTGCAGAAAGAAGCAAAAGAAGTGCAGAAAGAACAACAGAGGTGCAGAAAGAAGAAAGAGGGGTGCAGAAAGAGGCAAGAGAAGTGCAGAAAGAAGCAACAGAGATGCAGAAAAGGGGAAGAGGGGAAGAGGGGTATAGAAAGAGGCAAGAGGGGAGCAGAAAGAAGCAAGAGAGGTGGAGAAAGAAACAAAAGAAGTGCAGAACGAAAGAACAGAGGTGCAGAAAGAGGCAAGAGGAGTGCAGAAAGAGGCACGAGGGGTGCATAAAGAAGCAAGAGAAGTGCAGAAAGAAGCAACAGAGGTGCAGAAAGAGGGAAGAGGGGTGCAGAAAGAGGCAAGAGAAGTGCAGAAAGAAGCAACAGAGATGCAGAAAGGGGGAAGAGGGGTAGAGAAAGAGGCAAGAGGGAAGCAGAAAGAAGCAAGAGAGGTGCAGAAAGAAACAAAAGAAGTGCAGAAAGAAGGAACAGAGGTACAGAAAGAAACAAAAGAAGTGCAGAAAGAAGGAACAGAGGTACGGACAGAGGCAAAAGGGGTGCAGAAAGAGGTAAGAGGGGTGCAGAAAGAGGCAAGAGAGGTGCCGAAAGAGGGAAGAAGGGTGCAGAAAGAGGCAAGAGGGATACAGAAAGAAGCAAGTGAGGTGCAGAAAGAGGCAACAGAGGTGCAGAAAGTAGAAGAGATGTGCAGAAAGAGGCAAGAGAAGTGCAGAAAAATCAAGAAATGTGCGGAAAGAAGCAACAGAAATGCAGAAAGAGGCAAGAGAGGCGCAGAAAGAAGCAAGAGTGACTTGCACACCATTAGTGCCAATTTAACACCCACATTTAGCAATAAGTAACAGGTGACCATTCTAGGTTTGCAAAGGGCCTTCCACCACGCTGTAACACTTGTCACTGCATTTTTGGTAACGTCTGAGCCGTTTGAGCTAGAAACAAGGCTTTTTTTGTTCAAATCTGCAGATTAGGGAGCAGATGATGGATTATGTGGCTAATGCGGAAAATGTATAATTGTGCGAAAGTCGGTGCAGCCAAGCAGTTGCATAATTCCAGTGGCCCTGCTCATACCTCTGACTAGGTCCACAAGTGCTCCTCAGTGATTCCTTCTTTTTCTGTCTCACTCAGTTCATAGTTGAGCTTCTATGGAAACGAGGAAGACTAAACCTGAGGTTACCACTCCACAACACAGACTACCATACCACATAATTACTCTCCATAACACATAATCCCACTTTACATAATTCCTATACACTAAATACCACATACTTTCTATCCACATAATTCCACTACACACAACGTACATCCAGCCCACTTGAAAAAACATTAGTAAAAAACTTTTACATTTACAATGCCAATAGCTCTAACTCTCTCAACTGCGAAACCTATTACAATGCAAATGCTTCTTTAACTAGTAGTCGCGTTTGCAGAGTGGTGGAGAAAGGGGGCTGGGCCTCCGACCAGTGCTCAGGAATCCCGCTGCGTAGGACTTACAGGAGGAACCAGGAGGGCTTCTTGGCCCCCAAAGTCCCTCAGGAGTAAAGTGGACTTCATCCCCCATCCCGTAGTCTGCCAGGAGGCGCATTTGCAGAGTGGTGGAGAAAGGGGGTGTGGCCTCCAAAGACGTCTTAGCAATCCCACTGTGTGGGACTTACTGGAGGTAACAATAGGGGTAATTGGCCCCCAAAGACATCCTTGGGGGCCAACTACCCCTCCTATTACCTCCAATAAGTCCCACACAGCAGGTTTGCTAAGTTCTCATAGCAGGCCACGCCCCCTTTGCCCACCACTCTGCAAACACGCTCCCTGGTGCGCTCTTGGATGGGGATTGAAGTCCCCTTCGCTGCTGGGGGTTCTTAGGGGCCAACTAGCATACCTCTTACGTCCAGGAAGCCCCACACAGTGGGATTGCTGAGAGGTGGACACAGGCCACGACCCCTTTCTCCACCACTCTGCAAACGGGCCTCCTGGAGCGTTCTGGGTTGGGGGATTAAGTCCCCTTAAATCCTGAGGGTCCCTGGGGGCCAACTAGCCCACCAGGTACCAGCCAGATCGACTCGGAGCCTCCGACTCAAAAAAGCTTCGGGAAGCGGACTTCGGGGGGCCGTAGCGGGCTCCCCTTCACCCGTAGCCCTATGACTCGGTCATACACACACACACATGCATGTATGGTGCGGGGGGCACCGATGCGTCCCCGCGACAGGGGCGCCCTTTTCCGCGATGTACTTTTTTCTCAATGGAAGCCTATGTACGCAACGTACAACAGGCTCCCATTGACTTCAATGGGGCTCCGAGCGACCCGAGTCCGTCAGCGCGTACTTGCATCGTACTCCGGCGGTCGGAGCCCAGGAGCACGAGTCGTTCGAATAGCTCTACGGGACTGAGTCGGCCGTAGGGCTTTCCCAGCGAGATCGGAATCGGGCCCTTAGTGTGAAATAATAGTATATTTGGATGGTTTGTATTGCTATTATAGGAAATTGATATCTTTGTAAATTATGTTTTTGACATATTTCAGTGACACAATATTGTTGATTCCAATATTATGTCAGTGATCCAATCAAACATGCAGCAAGTGTTGGTGAGCCAAGATAGGTACAGTAATTGGTTGAGTAAAATAAGGCAATGATAGCCATCCATTTAACAATCTAAGGGCCTATGATTCTTAATCATTTTGTATGCCACTCACTCTTCACTATCTTTGATGACTTCGCAAGATGGCTACCCAAATACCTCAATCGACAGGAAAATAAACAAAGGACTCTCCTAACACTGAACTCTGCTGAAACTGAGGTAGGACTGCCTTTATCTATGTTGGATTAAGGACTGCCACTCTTGGATCAAGGTCTTCCTTAGCCTTACTTGGAAAAAAAACTACAAAAAAAAACAAAAAACTGCTTTTGTTGATGTTTTTCTTAATATGTTGTCATCACTAGTTTTGTCTGCCCCCCCATTTTATTTTCGTACTCCTATACTGATATAAATGTTTTTATGCACTGCCTTGAGTACTTGACCTGTTCCTGTACTTGTGTTGTTGAGCTCCATTTTTTAAATACTTCGTAATTCCTGATCTCCCCCTGCACAATCCCCTTCCTTAACCCCATGCTTCAAATTTTACTGTTCTGGTTCTCAATACTGATGCTCTCTTATTAAGGATATTTCTAATTGTTAATTATTTCGACAAATCACCCCTCCTATCTCCTAGCATCGGACTCTCCTCTCTCTCGAATTATTTATTCTCCAGAATTCACTCCCCCTATCTCGTACCCATTTATCCTTCTTCCTTTTTCTTTCCCCCCTGTCCCTTCGTACGTCCTGACCATGTTCCCCCCTAATCCCCCCCTCTTTCCCCCTGATCCCGCTTTCTCCAGACATGGCCCCTACTCATGGAACATTTTTTACCCTTCTAATCTTTCCAAAAACGCCAAGAAAAAGTTCACACATAAATTATTGATTCGTCACTCTGAAACACTAATAGTTGATACCTACCACAGACTTTCCTCTCCAATGAAAACAAACTTTATTTTATACTCCAAACGCCCCACTAAATGGAAAACACTTTCCTTCTCCACCTTCCAATCACTAAATCTAGCAAAATTCCGTACGGATTCAAACTGTCAACAACCCCATCCCTAGCCTTCCCGGTGAAATTGTCATTTCCATATTCAAAACCGGCAACATTCTCATTCAAGCTTCTGAATACCACCTCAACATTTTCGACAACCATTTCAGTACCCTGTCCTATCAACTCTCCCAACTAGTTCTTAACCCTCCATTAACCCAATTGCCTGACGCCCATAGGATGTCTCCCGCCACCCCGGTTCAGGCCCCCCCTCCACTACCCTTCTCAACCTCACTCACAGTCTCTGACAAAACCCCTATCATCCACGGAGGACCCCACCCCCCTACTACCCCTAGACTGTTGGATCTCTCCCCTACTCATACCATCGATTGCTCCCCTCCTTCCCCTACCATCTTCCCTGACTCCCCCCTAACCCTTCTCCCATTCACTTGCCCCTTCCCGGGACTCTCCCTACACTCTCCTCTTTGTCTAATCCTTCGTCTCCTCCTCCCTCTCCTACCATCAATCTTTCCCCTCCTGCCCCTACCACCCTTCTTGACTCTCCCCTTAACTCTCTACCCTCTCTCTTGCCCCCGCTTGGGACGCCCTCTACACTCTCGGCTATGTCCTATACTCCGACTTCTCCTCTTACCTTCGACCGATTCCCCCTTGACCCTTCCATCCTCCCAGAGTCTCCCACTAACTCTTCTCCAACTCACATACCTCCTCCTGGAACTCCCTCTGTACTGGCCTCTTGGTTCTATGCTACTCTTTCTATCAACCGATCCCCTCCAGCCCCTATTATCCTTCCTTTCTCTCCCTCTAACCCTCCTCCTACTTACTGGCCGCGCCCCTGGGATCTCCTACTGTACTCTCCTCTACGTCTAACTCTCCCTCTCCTAATAGCATCCTTCCCAATCAATCTGATGTGGTTGATCCCTGCAACCCTCACTCTCTCTTGCCCTCTCCCCCCACTTTTCCTGATTCTATTACTGACCCGTCCCATTCTACGCAGAATCCTTTGTACAACAGTCTGAATACTGATCAGACCCCCTCCCCATGCCTTACGCCACCTCCGATCGCTGAACTCCCTTCCCTTGTCAATACCGACCCCACCTCATCCCCTTTCTCCTTCTCAGCTGGTTCCCCCTCAATCTTATAGCACAGACTTTAAACAACATAGAACGCAAACTCTCCACTATGACTATTGAACTAACATGACTCAGAGGAGATATTAACTCCCTCAACCCCAGGAGCTGCCCCTACCACACTGATTCCGTTTGCTCTGACTACCATAACCTTTCCCATCACACCTGATGGCAGACTACACCCCTTTGCAGGCGTACACATAGGCCACTCCGTGCTGCTAGCTACCTCTCCACTTCTGACCTAATGAACCTATGTAACTCCTACCTACCTAAGCCTCTGATAATGGATAACCCCCTCCCTTACTCCAGCATCCCTGTTATTGTGGGCATTAGCAGAGTCCCTTCTTCACCCATCTCACCTAGACCTCCAGCACAACTTACCACCATCCACTCTCTTAAGCCTGTTAAGATCAACCCAAATCCCCTTTCTTGCATGCTTGTGAACTGCAGATCGGCAGTCCAACATGCGACTGAAATATCAGAAACTATCCTCAGCGAGGCTATTGACATCGCCTTCCTCACTGAAACCTGGCTCAACGACCACTTGACGGCTATTCTTGACTTACTCCCCCCCCCGGCTACGCCATCATTAGGCAGGACAGACCCGACAGAAAAGAGGGTGGGCTAGATATAATCTATAAATATTAACTTCAACTCTCCCTTTTAAAGAACACGGATCACTTGACATTTGAATACCTTGGCGTTGAACTCACTCTCAAGGGCTCTTCCCCGATTAGACTACATAACATCTACCACCCTCCGGGTTATCCTCTCCTCTTCGCCGATGAACTATCCGACCTTTTCACACACTCCTCCCTTTCTGACTCAAAAAATCTCTTTTTAGGAGATTTTAACATCCACTGGAATAATTCAGTCGACCCCACTGACATGCCCCTCATTAACCTTCTTGAGATGAATGACCTTAAGCTACTATGCCACAATCCAACCCATATTAAAGGGGCCACACTTGACGCCATCGTCTCCAACACCGACTTGGCCTTCCTTTCCAACATCATCCCCATCAACTGGTCTGACCATCACCTCATTCTGTTTAAGATCGCAACCAGTGCCCTACTCCCTCCTGCAACTAATAATAAACCCATGAAGTGGACCAGAAACCTTAAACGAATCCCCCCGGTGAACTTGAGTCTAAACTCCATGCTCAACTTCATCTCACCCCTCTCTCCCAAAATGCTAACGAGCTCACTGAACATTTCAATAAGACCATTAGAGATGTCCCGTACCAAGTTGCCCCTCTTAAACTAAAACAAAAAAGAAAAATTCAATCCAAATCTTTGTTCAATCCTGAACTCAATAACGAAAGACGACAACTTAGACTTTCAGAAAGAACATGGAGTCAACACCCCTCACCCTCCCATCTTTCCCTCCTTAGATCTGCTAGATCAACTTACAAGAAGCACACTTTCAATGAAAAGGCATCCTTCCTTCGAACTCAACTTGATCGTGCCAAAAACAGGCCCAGATAACTGTTTAACATTGTTAGAAAACAAACATCATCAGCCCCTCCTGAGCTGACGGCTTCAATTGAGAGATGTGAGGAAATTGCCAACTTCCTCTCGGATAAAATTGCCATCATTGACCAATCCTTCCCTTAAATCCTGGACCTGCCCAGCCCCCAATTTGCCTTAGACGTTGCCATAAACATACCCCCTTTTTCGGCAGTGTTCCTTCCAACTAATCCGCCCACACACCAGCTCATTCCTGCTTCGCCCGATGACATCCTTTCCAACTCACAACTGAAAAATAAAGTCATTAATATCATTGCTAAATTAAAACCGACCTCGCACACCAAAGACCCTCTCCCTTCTAACCTTGTTCATAATCTTAACCACATCATTGCCTCTTGCTGGACTAAAATCATCAACACCTCACTTGCCACTGGATGCGTCCCTGACTCCCTCCAACTCGGACAAATCACTCCCATTCTTAAAAACCTCACTGCTGACCCTAATGATCTTAACAACCTCCGCCCTATCTCTAACCTCCCACTCTTTGCTAAAGCCCTTGAAAAATGTGCATTGCTTCAATTGGACAAACACATACGCAATTTCAACTTACTGGATCCTTTCAATCCGGTTTCAGGAAAGGCTGCAGTACTGAAACGGCCATGTTGAACATTTTTGATGACATCCACAGTTCCCTAGACAATGGAGAGGCTTGCCTTCTCATACTCCTCGACCTCTCTGCAGCTTTTGATACAGTTAACCATTCTTCCTTACTTAATTTGCTTAAAGCTCGCTTTGGCCTTAATGGTTTGGTCCTCAAATGATTCTCTTCCTTCCTCCAGCACAGAACACAACAAATACAAATCAACGCCTGCCTCTCCAATCCTACACCTGTCTCCCTGGGCGACCCCCAGGGCTCTATTCTCTCTCCCTCTCTCTTCAATCTCTTTATGGAACCCCTTAAACAAGCTGGAATCAATTATCACCTCTATGCTGATGACACCCAACTCTACTATAAGATTAAATCCCACTCCGATGTACTTCATTTAAACAATACCCTGAGCAGGATCCAATCCTGGTTCTACTCCAGCCATCTTAAACTGAACCCTAAAAAAATTGAAATTATTCTCTTCTCTCCAAAAAACAATTGGCTCCCCATCCAAGGCTGGATCAAGGATCTCAATGCCCTCAATTGTTCGCTCACCTTATCTGACTCGGCAAAATCCCTGTGCTTCACTCTTGACAAAAACCTGGCTCTTAATGACCACATAAAAAACTCGGCGAAAGGAGCACTTTTCACACTCCGACACCTCAAGAAAATCAAACCCTTCATTCCTCTAGATGACTTCAAATGGGTTGTCCAATCACTAGCCCTCTCTAAACTCGACTACGGCAATGCTATCCTCACCGGAACCCCTAAAGTACATTTAGCCCCCCTTAGAGCTGTGCTCAACTTGGCGGCTAGGCTCATCACTGACTGTAAACGATTCAACCACATCTCACCGGCCCTTAAATCCTTAAATTGGCTGCCCATTGAAGGAAGATGCTTTTATAAGACCGCGTGCATCACGCACAAACCTCTTCACCAACAATCCCCGTTGTACCTAACTAACAAACTCAATAAAGCGGGCTGCTCCAGACGGATGAGAAGCACCACTGCGCTCCTCCTCGTTCCCCCGCTTTAAAAAAAGAAAACCACTCAATCTCGCTCCTTCTCCGGAAATGCTCTGTACATCTGGAATGCCCTCCCGAGAGACCTGCGCTGTAACCCCCCCTACTTCAGCTTTAAAAAGACCTAAAACTTCACCTTCTCAACAAATTTTGGGGTCCATAATCACTCTTGTGACCTTGCTTTATATTTTCCCTGCATTGGTTATCTTTCTGCTTCTCCTGGCTCTCACTTCATTCTCCCTTTTTACATCTCATCCTGTCTACTCCGACCTTACCCTCTCCTGAGCACCCCCCCTTCTCCTACCATTACCCCCCTCCTCTACCTTTTATTCTTCCCTGCTGATACTCTCTTCTCTGCCCTAAGTTGTTCACCCATTTATATTATTTAGGGGTCGATTCCGATCTCGGCCGGAAGCGCACCTAACAGTATTTGTCCGGAAAAAATACAAGCCGAACGTGTGTTTCCCGACCGATTCGAACACTCGTCCGAACGAACAAGTACGATGCGCATAACAGCCCAGATTCCGAGCGAGCCGTACTCACCCATTTCAGCTCCTGTTCCCCGCCTGAGCCGGATCCGAAAAGGCCGATTCGAGTCGCACTGAACCAAATACACAGCACCTTCCGGCCGGACGAGTACGATGCGCCTTCCGTACGCGCCAAACCCGTCGCTACGTCCGGCACGTTTGAGCATCCAGGAGAGCCGTACATAAGCTCCGATTCGCGCCACAAGAAGATCCACGGCTACGAGACGAACAAGCCAGCGACGACTACGAGTCGAAGACACGCGAAACCCGAACGAGTCGACCCAAGCATGAATCCCATCGCGCAGGTCCTACCTATACTCTACATCTATTACCGGGACCGGCACGGACGCGTACGGCGCAGACGGTAAGTCAAACACCAACAACACAAACACACGACATGTACCCGAAATATGTCACACACACATAGGGATGCACAAATGACGTACACCAGCAACAGCATAACCATAGGGGTGGGATGGCCATCACCAATGCCATACACACCCATAGGGGGATGGATGCCTACCACTACCACCACCCCTACTCAGGGGGGCCTGGATGCCTGTCACTACTACCATCCCCACTCATAGGGGTATGGATGCCTACCACTAACACCACCCCTACTCAGGGGGCCTGGATGCCTACCACTACCACCACCCCTACTCAGGGGGCCTGGATGCATGTCACTACTACCATCCCCACCCTTAGGGGGATGGATGCCTGCCACTACCACCACCCCTACTCAGGGGGCCTGGATGCCTGTCACTACTACCATCCCCACCCTTAGGGGATGGATGCCTGCCACTACCACCACCCCTACTCAGGGGGGCCTGGATGCCTGTCACTACTACCATCCCCACTCATGGGGGATGGATGCCTACCACTACCACCACCCCTACTCAGGGGGCCTGGATGCCTGCCACTACCACCACCTCCACTCATGGGGGCCTGGATG
>CAWUFW010026774.1:0-30906 GCA_963921515.1 Calotriton arnoldi
AATGTTCCCTCTAATTTTTTTCCTCTGTGTGCGGCAGTGTGAGGTCTCTGTGCGCTCCAGCCACGGCAATGTGCGCCAAGGACCCAACCGCGTGTGTGGGTGCAGCGACAGGGGTTCTGACACTGGGGTTCCTGCTTGATTGTGCAGATAAATGACCTAGGTACTGGAACGGAGGAGGCCTGTTTGATGGGGCAGGCAGGGCCGGACTGGGAACCCAAAGTAGCCCTGGCAATTTTGCTGCACCGGCTCCCACCCACCAGGGTTGGGGTGGAGGGGGCAGGCAAGTGTCAAGCACTACTGCTGAAAGCTGGTCCCCAGCACTGGTGCTTTTGTTACTGAGGGCCCATATTGCAGCATCGCTGCAAAACTGCCCCAGTAACAAAACTGGCCCCCACTGCTCCAAAACTGACCCCCACCCTTCCAGCCTCGCAGGCAAACGCCTGATGCCTGCTAAGGCCAGTCCAGCCAGGGGGTGGTCTTCGTGTTGGTGACTGCCGTGCCTAACAAAAAATAAAAAATGTGCCCTCATGTAATGCAACTGGTGCTATGTAAAGCGCTCTGATACCCGATTCGGGTCAAGTTCGCGCTTAATAAAACTCTGTAAAATAAAAAATAAAATAATGGTTGTGTCATGTTCGAAATGAGAAAGTGCAGAGCATCTGCAACCACAACAAAGCTACACAATCTTCCCGCAGCCACGCTCTATTAACAAAAGGCATGCAGAAAGTCCAGAAGCAGGACGTGTGCTTTCAGAATCACTAGCATATATTAGTGATTGTAAAAGCACACGTTAATTTTTAGGCTTGCTGCATGCCTTTTGTTAATAGAGGGCGGCAGATTGCGTGCCTTTTGAAAGTTATCATGTTAATTGCAGAGCCCGACATACTAATACACGGGGCTGCATTTAACATGAAAACTTTCAAAAAGGCACACAATCTGCTGCGCTCTATTAACAAAAGGCGTGCAGCAAGCCTAAAAGCACGACGTGTGCTTTACACGTCGTTCTTTTTTATTGTATTGTATTATAATTGCATTTATCTAGCGCTTACTACCCCTGACGAGGCGTCTAAGCGCGTTTTCGGCGAGTAGCACGCTACTCCGGGACCCATAAAGGAATTTGTGTTGAATTAGTATAGTGCAATATGAAAGTAATTTAAGTGGTGGATAGGTTAATCAGTTATTTGGATTCAGAAGGATAGCAGAAGGATAGAAGAGGAAAAAAGGTTTGTATTTATATAGCGCTTGTTACCCCTGATGGGGTATTGAAGAGCTTTTTCTTGCGAGTAGCACGCTACTCCGGAAACCCATAAAGGATTAGTGGTGAATTAGTATAGTGAAATATGAAAGTAGTTTGAGTGGTGGATATGTTATTCAGTTATTTGGATTGAGAAGGGTTGGGAGGGGTTGAAAGGGAAAAAGGTTTGCATTTATTAGCGCTTGTAACCCTGATGGGTGTTGAAGTGATTTATTGGCGAGTAGCCCGCTACTCTGGAACCCATAAAGGATTAGTGGTGAATTAGTATAGTGGAATATGAAATTTGAATGGATGAAGAGGGCCGGATTAATGAGGCCCCTACAACTAAATACATTATCTATCTTGTAGTGCATTAAACACATAGTATTAAAAACAAATGGTCTTGGCAAACAGCAGACACAAAAATAATTATTTCATGGTAAATCTTGTACGGCTGTAACTGAGAAACCCATGGCTTCCTACCATCAGTGTTTGCCAGGTGCGGCATTACCAGTTAAAATAGTGAAACGCTCACAATGAGGCCCTAAACGCTTGAATGCGATTACAAGCCTCTCTCCTATCCTTTCGCTAACAGCCCACATGTTGAAGCTCCACAGCAAGAGAATGGAAGGAAGCGTCATACCCAAAAATGAATAACATAACTTAGACTAATGTCTCTCTAGTAATTGATGCTGCCTCCCTTGATAGTACGTACTGGGAGGAACATCCTGCCATCCTTCCTCTATGGTGGCAGCATTATGCACCCTAGTCAAGTGACACGTCAGAAAACCCCTCCCCCTTAACTTTGAGTTTGGCTTTATAAGGAAGGATTCTTACAATCTCGCAAATGCACATTTTTGTGGAAGCCAAGTCACTCTTGCTGTGGTTATCTACCGTCCTCTTCACTTCTTCTGTCCACCAGATCTCCTCCATACACCCTCACCTCACTTCCTTACCTATTCCTCTTCGGAAATCTCTCTCCACTCTCCAAAATCTATACCGTCTTTAATGCTCCTGTTAAGACTTCCTCTCTTCCTACCACTCATCTATTTATCCTCCACTTAGCGCCCCCGTCCTCATCCCAGTGTCAAACGCTTAACACAATCCGCTCACCATCCCCACTAAGGCCACTAGGGCTTTATGCTCAAATCTCCGCTTTCTCGTAACTCAACTTTCTTGCTGACATCCATTTTTTCAGACGCCTGCAGTCGACACTGCTCCACCTGTTACCCCGTCTTTTATAATCTCTTCTTAATTTTCCCTCCTCCTTACCCACCTGCTATACTCTTTCAGTGCTTCCTTTAAGGGCCACCCTTGCCTCCCTTCTGGCTCCTTCCCCACGGTACACTTTTCTTCCTCTCCGAGCTACCTTACGTCTTTCCCTACATACCACTGAGCTCATTCCCCTCCAATGCCCATTGTCCAGCTCCCCAGCCACAACATGTTAACGTGTCCCTTTACGTTCACGCCTCTTACGAGTTTCTCTACTGTCCCTTCTATTCCATGTTTCTACGTCCAAAGCAACACCAACTAAAAGTCATCCAAAGCGAGTTCCAATGAGGCGACCTAGAACTACAGCTCCCAGAAACCACCTGGTGGTGAAATGAAATGACCACAGCTGCCCTAGAGACAAATAATCACCCGGATTCTGCCGTCCCTCTGGATCATCTCCCCTCCTCCTTTCCATCGCTCATGCTTGTGCTTGCTGCATTTATTTTCTTAATGGAGCACGCTGCGGGCTGATTGTAGGCCATTGTGAAAATATTTATGTTAATTGCAGCACCGTCATGCGCTGCAATTAACATAAATAGTTTCACAATGGCCCACAATCAGCCCGCAGCCGTGCTCCATTAAAAAAGACATGCATCAAGTCCAAAAAAACGACGTGTAAAGCACATGTCGTGCTTTTGGACTTGCTGCATTTCTTCTCTAAAGGAGCACGGCTGCGGGCTGATTGTGGGCCATTGTGAAAATATTTGTTAATTGCAGCGCATGACGGTGCTGCAATTAACAAATATTTTCACAAAGGCCCACCAACAGCCCCCAGCCGTGCTTCAGTAAGGAGGAAATACAGCAAGTGCAGGAGCCACAGCAACCAGGAAATTACAATTTTTCGCGCCGCTCGCGTTATAAAGCGGCGGCGCGAATGCTCTCCCGGGATGTGCTGTGGGTGCGCGCTCCACACGCAGCACTGCGCGCTCGGGGAACAGATGTGCGCGCGCGCGCGGGCGCGCACGTTACTGGGAACACTGCCTCCCACCACCCCTGGCGACATGTGCAGTACCTGAGGTGGCAGGCACAGGTGACCCTGGGCCACCTTGTGGGTTGTTGGTGGTGGTGGTGTCCATGGCCCCATGTTGGTCCAGGGTCCCTGTGCTGGTGGTGGTGCTGCTCCTTGGTCTGTCCGTGTCGGCAGGGGTGGTATATGTGTTGACAGTCGTTGGAGGGGTGGGTGCAGGGGGTGCAGCTGGTGGTCCTGCTGGTGCTGCATGATGACTTGCTCCGGAGGTGCCAGGTAAGTCTTCGTCATCCGAGGAGGGCAGAGGCTGTTCCACACCAGTGAGCTCCGTATCCTCTTGAGCCTGGGACGAGGACTCCTCAGCATCTGCTGCTGTGTCCCCATCATCACCTGTTTTTGGGAGACACACACAATGTATGTTATGTTCCTGCAGGCATCAATGGTTGACACACCTGACAGTTGTGACTGTGCCTCTGGATGCGGGCCTGTACAATGCATTGTCCTAAGTTGTCACAGTCAGGGGTTGATATTGGTGTAGCACATTGTCCTGCATTATTTGGGCATTTCTATGTGAATGTTGGGGTGTGTACATGGTCTGCATTGGTTGTATTTGGTTGTCATCCGCTCCTCCATCCCACCCAGCCAGATATCCCACCATGGACCGTGCTTCCATTGCAGGGAGTGCAAGTTGTCTTTCAGGATGTCAGTCAGTGGTGTCCTGCTGTTGGTTGTTGCACAGTTGCCAGCAGGGCCTTGTGCTCCCCACAGCAGTAGCCAGTGTCAGCCATCTTGTCAGTTGTTTTCCACTCCCTGTGATGTGCGCATGGTTCAGGGTGGTGTTGATGGGACAGTTGTGGGGGTGACCAATATCTGTGCCTACCACTCCCATCATGCTATTGCCTCCACCCCACTTCCCAGCATGCCCATAATTACTTGCTTTTGGGTGGACTTCAGTGTGTGTGAGTGTGAGAGCAATGGCAAGATGGCTGGCAGTGGTGTCCTGATGTTGGTTGTTGCACAGTTGCCAGCAGGGCCTTGTGCTCCCCACAGCAGTGCCCAGTGTCAGCCATCTTGTCAGTTGTTTTCCACTCCCTGTGATGTGCGCATGGTTCAGGGTGGTGTTGATGGGACAGTTGTGGGGGTGACCAATATCTGTGCCTACCACTCCCATCATGCTATTGCCTCCACCCCACTTCCCAGCATGCCCATACTTCCTTCCTTTTGACTCTGCTTCCCTGTGGGGTGGGCTGCCTGTGCTGACAGGATGGCTGGGAGTGTTGTCCGGGCAGTTGTTTGGCTAAATGTCCCAGGAGTGACCCTGTGCTTCACACAGCATGACCCAGGGTGGTGATTCTTTGTGGGACCTTGAGTTAGGATGTGAGGCATTGCATTCCACCAGGTGGCTTCTGTGGAGTATGTGTTGAGGGGGGGTGTGAGGGGAGGTGCTTGTGACTATGGTCAGTGCTGTGAGTCCTCCTTCCCACCCAGCCAGATATCCCACCATGGACCGTGCTTCCATTGCAAGGAGTGCAGGTTGTCTTTCAGGATGTCAGTCAGTGGTGTCCTGCTGTTGGTTGTTGCACAGTTGCCAGCAGGGCCTTGTGCTACCCACAGCAGTAGCCAGTGTCAGCCATCTTGTCAGTTGTTTTCCACTCCCTGTGATGTGCGCATGGTTCAGGGTGGTGTTGATGGGACAGTTGTGGGGGTGACCAATATCTGTGCCTACCACTCCCATCATGCTATTGCCTCCACCCCACTTCCCAGCATGCCCATACTTACTTGCTTTTGGGTGGACTTCAGTGTGTGTGAGTGTGAGAGCAATGGCAAGATGGCTGGCAGTGGTGTCCTGCTGTTGGTTGTTGCACAGTTGCCAGCAGGGCCTTGTGCTCCCCACAACAGAGCACTAGTGTCAGACATCTTTGATGGGGCTTTCCACTCTCTGTGGGGTGTGCATGCTTGAGTGTGAGCTTGCTGGGCCATGTGGGTGGGGGATGTTGAGCTGTGACTACCACTCCCATCATGCTATTGCCTCCACCCCACTTCCCAGCATGCCCATACTTACTTGCTTTTGGGTGGACTTCACTGTGTGTGAGTGTGAGAGCAATGGCAAGATGGCTGACAGTGGTGTCCTGCTGTTGGTTGGTGACCAGTTCCCAGCATGGCCTTGTGATCCCCACAACAGAGCACCAGTGTCAGACATCTTTGATGGGGCTTTCCACTCTCTGTGGGGTGTGCTTGCTTGAGGGTGAGCTTGCTGGGCCATGTGGGTGGGGGATGTTGAGCTGTGACTACCACTCCCATCATGCTATTGCCTCCACCCCCCCTTCCCAGCATGCCCATGCTTCCTTCCCTTTGACTCTGCTTCCCTGTGGGGTTGTGTGCCTGTGCTGACAAGATGGCTGACAGTGTTATCCTGGGGTTAGTTTTGCTAGAAGTCCCATGTGTGTCCCTGTGCTTCACTCAGCATGACCCAGGGTTGTGGTTCTTTGTGGGATATTTCATTGGAGTGTGAGGCAATGCATTCTCCCAGGTGAGTTTTGTGGAGTTTGTGTTAGGGGTGTGTGTGAGAAACGCTGCTGGTAACTATGGTCAGGGCTGTGAGTCCTCCTTCCCACCCAGCCAGATATCCCACCATGGAACGTGCTTCCATTGCAGGGAGTGCAAGTTGTCTTTCAGGATGTCAGTCAGTGGTGTCCTGCTGTTGGTTGGTGCACAGTTGCCAGCAGGGCCTCGTGCTCCCCACAGCAGTAGCCAGTGTCAGCCATCTTGTAAGTTGTTTTCCACTCCCTGTGATGTGCGCATAGTTCAGGGTGGTGTTGATGGGACAGTTGTGGGGGTGAGCAATATCTGTGCCTACAACTCCCATCATGCTATTGGCTACACTGACTTGCCCAGCATACACATATTTCCTTTCTTTCAGTGGGCTTCACTGTGTGCTGGTGTTGTAGTGGTGGCTACTTGTCTGGATGTGTTTGTCAGTTATATTTGTGCCACTGCCTAGCTGTAGTTGTAGTTGTGTTTGTACATGTGATGACACAGTTAAATGTCACTTTGTGATGGCATGTGTTGTGTTTCTCTGAGTGACATACACATTTTGGGATGATTCTGTTCTGGTTGCTGTGTATTTGCTAAGAGTGCATGGTTTGACTCTCCCCTTGACAGTGATGTGTGTGTGTGGTCGCAGAATATTGTATACATTTGTTGTGTACTCACCAGGCTCTGGGATGTTTTCTAGTCCATAGACGCTCACTGGTGGTAGGATGGCCCGCACCTTCTCCTCCCAGGGCCTGAGGTATACTGGCTTGGCAGGAGGGCCACTGCCGGTGTATTGGCTCAATATGTACTCCTTCTTCAGCAGTTCCTTGACCCTCCTGCGCACGTCATACCACCTGTTCTGGATGTCTGTCTTTGTGCGCAAACATGGTGATTGTGCGTTCACCCTGTCGACGATCCTCTCCCACATCTTTGTTTTCTGTGACATGGGTGTCTGTTGGACCAGTGTACCAAAGAGCTGTGGCTCTACCCTGAGGATCTCATCTACCAGGACTTCCAATTCACTATCTAGGAACTTGTGATTCTTCTTTGGGGGCATGGTGATGGGTGGTGATGGTGAGTGATGTGTGTGTTGGTGTGCAGGTGAAGGTGTGTGAGTGTGTGTTTTGCTAGGTGTAAGTGAGGTTTCTATTTGTTGTGGTGCTGATGGTGTGTGGCTTGTGTGATGGATGAGCTGTGGGTGTGTGGTTGCTGTCTGTTGACTGCTGGCAGGTAATTTGAATTTGCAAAGGATCATGGTAGGGATTTGTGTCCTTTATATGGGTGGAGTTGTGGGTGTGTCTTTGTTCCCTGCCCCTCCCCCCAGTATTTATTGGCTTTGTAATTGCTTGTTTGGCCTTTTTTTGTGTATTTTCCCTTTGTACTTTTCGTGCATGTAGGAGACGTTCTTGTGACCGAGTCGGACCCTGCAGTTGTCTCGTACGGGCTCGTCCGTTTCGTTCACGCTGTGTTTGTGCTGTTTTCTATGCTGCGTACGCGTCGGTCGTGGTGTTTTGGGTTGCTTCGGCTCGCAGTTTTGTATGCGTGTCGGTCGTACGGCTTGTCCTCTGTGCGACTCGGTCGTGTTTTCCACGCCTTGCATCGTACTTGGCGGGTGGGAGTCCGCGGGTACGTCTCGTTCGGTATTGTTCCGGGTGCGAGTCGGTCGGTTCGAATCGCGTGTTTTTCCGGCCGGATTGCTGTTTTCTGCGTGGCTCGGTCCTTCGGCTTGTGTTCCGTACGAGTCAGTCGGGTTCTGCTCGCTTCTCATCGTACTTGGCGGGTCGGGCTGCACCGGTACGTGTCGGTCGGAATTAATTCCGGCTCCGAGTCGGTCGGTACGTTTTCCGGCCGGAATCGGCCCCTTAGTCGAGAGCGACCAGGGTAAAATACATTTTTCAGGCCCACACACCTAGACCAACATAAGAAAAATGGCATACAAGCCTCATGAAAATACACAATAATAAATGCTTACTGAGCAGTGCTAAATCAATACATTACATGAGCACATCAAATACGTAAATAATTGTAAGTGGCATACACAAATGGCTACTTGTTAGGCCTTTAACTGAACATGAACTGTTTTCAAATGCAAATCCTACACAAATTACATAAATGCAACTTTAACACAACACTTTCATGTTATTACAGCACATCTCTAACACCATTATTTTAATACAACAAAGAATAAATGCAGGTGCAACCTACTCATGATTATAATGCACCCCTACAAATTAAGGAGCACGTGTTGCGCTCTATCAACACCAGTACACAGAATGCAACATATTCAATTGTTCTCTTTGGGGTCACCTGTGTGCCCCGAACAGACGATCGACTCCCATGGATGGTATGGGAAATTTCTCTAAAGTATCTTCTTTTGCACCTTGTGAGCGGATGGTAGTCAAATGGGTGACAGACATTGTGGGGTGATGGTTGATGTCATCTCCGGCTGCAGCAAGTAATATATTATTGAAAGGACCCTTGGCAAAGAGGGCACTCCTTTTCGGCAGCTGGGAATTTCGGACACCTGCAGATGCTGATTTTAAGAGACATGCTCTAATGCTCTTGGATTGAGACATCCTTTCCTTGGCAGTCCTTATTTTCTCGATGCTGAGGCTGCTGAGGCTGCTGATGCTCACTTTCCTCTGCCTAACTATCTTTGGAACTCATGTTAGGGGGTCTTCCTGACATTATTGACTTACTAAGTCTATTGCTACTCTCCCAATCCTAAACCTTAATTGAAATGTATGCCTCTGCTAAAGAACTATCCCAAACCATCCTCCTGCCTTTATTGGTAGTAGAAATTTCCCTTTGCTTAGCAACTTTATGGGCTCTGTGGTTAAATTCAAAATTTCAGATTTTCTCGTAAGATTTCCCTTTGATTTATCTTTGCTAAATGTGTGGCTTTAAACCACAATTGCCACTGCTTATCAAGACTCATGACTTATTGCCTGAATGCTGATTATTGCTTTGAATTCTAAATTGTTTAATATATTAACTAAATTCGACCCTCATTGTCTGAGTCTTCTTTTAAACTTTACCTGAGATGTTCTTTCAGCAGAGACTGTGCATACTATAACTCAGATTCGAATCTAATGTATAACAGGGATAGCCATAGATTATTTTCAGAACACCATATTCAGATTCTATTGTTATTGTTTTGCACTGCCACAGCAGAATTATTGGTTTGCAGCATTTTGGCCTGACTGAACTTCTTTTGGAATTTCGGAATTCCTGTGGTCATCCTATATATCTATAGCATGATCCTGAGAGTAATACATTTAAATTTGATTTCCAATTTGTGTGTAGGTTACCAATTAGTTTGTCCTCATTGGGTAGCCAGCAGGAAATACCCTACTTCCTCACCCCTCAATACGATGAGCAAGGTCTATTCTAGAACCAAAGCCTTGTGTGTGTGAATGGAGATAATTGGCAAAATGTATGGTATGGGCTCAGTGGATAAAAATTAACGAGCTTCTGCTGCAACAAGTGAATATCTGGGAGAATCCATCTGTGAGAAAGTGGATTATTAGTTTGTGGGGATGAGAGTCCTCACCAAGTAATAATGTCACAATGCCTTACCAAGTCCAGTTAGGTCTCAATAATTTAAACCGAGTTCAACCTTGGTAGCTGTAGCACAGAGCAGACAGGCTTAACTAGGAGAAAGGTGTGAAACATTTGTCTGTACCAAACCCACTAATAAGTTGAAAATGCAACTCAATAAAAATCCCTCCCCAATTTATAAAGGTAGATATTAGCTTACTAAACAAAATGAGATCAAAATGACAGAAATCCAATACGGGAAGAAAAAATATATTTTTTTTAATGTTGACCTGCGTTTTAGTGCCAATAAGCACAACGAGGCAACTGCTGGCAACTAGTCTCGCAAGACCGGGTCAAAGTCAAAAGTTAAGGCTGATAGCAATGAAGTATGGGTTGAATACAGAGACCAGGTTCAAACCGATTGGAAGTTTTACCTTCTGATTTAGGGCCGAATTATTCCGTCGCCCTGACAGAGGTGCAGCCAGCCTTATTTAGAAATGACCGCCAAGCTGGCAGTCATTTCTAAAGCATTGGCAGGAACAGCTATCAAGGAGGTTCCTGTCAATGCTTTTTGCATGACAACATGACGGAGTCTTGCACCAGACTGTTTTCTCTTTTTTTCCAAGAAGAAAAAAGAAAATTTGCCCCTCATTATGGAAGTCCTCTCCCATGGCAAGGGGAGCATTTAGCAGTTTTTCACTGCCACTAACAACCAGGGTTTTCATGGCAGTGACAGGCAGTGAAAACTGACCTCTAATTCCGCCTATCTAAATAAGGTGGGCGGAATTAGAGGTGTGCCTCCAACGACCCTTGCTCCACAGGGTAGACATCTTTTAAAGTGTCATTAAGTTCTTGGGCACATTCCAGATGGTCATCCTGTCAGGGGGAAATCATCTCCCCTATACACAAGCCCTTTGTCCACTGTCTGGGAGCAATACTCTTCTTACCACTGACGAGCCATTAACAGTCAGGTGACACTGAACACAGGCAAAAAGGCAAATTTGGCTTAGGCAGGAAAATGCCAACTTTATAAAAGTGACATTTTCAAAATAGCAATTTAAAATCTGACTTGACAGTTAAAATGGATTTTAAATACTATTAATTTGAGTCCTTAAATAATTTTTCTAGCCATTCCCAAACTGAAGTTATGCATTTTAAGCTCTTATAATGTAATCCACTGCTTTTCCATGGGAGAGCCAGCCTTACCACAGTGAAAAACGTCTTTGGAGATTTTTCACTGCCACGACATGTATGAGTTAAGTACACGTCCTATGTTGTAAATACCATAGACACTGCCCCATGGGTATTTAGGACCTACTGCAGGGATGATATATTAACATTAAAAAGGAAGGTTTAGGCCTGGCAAAAAAGCTTCTTTTGCCAGGTTGAATTTGCAGTTCAAAAACCAAATTTCAGGCTGTTGAGGCAGGCCTGAAGACATCCTTTGTATTGTCACTTTATTGGTGGCACAATAGATGCTGCTGTCCACTAATGACATTTACCTTACAGACCCTGGGTACACAGACCACCCTATATTAGGGACGTATAGGTAAGTTAAATGTGCCAACCAGGAATTAGCCAATTCTACATGTTTCTAGGGGTCAGAGCACATACACTGGGCACTTGACGGAAGCACCCTAATGTTCATAGTCCATACAACAGCAATGAAATCCAGCAAAAAGTGAGGAGTGACCACTCAAAAAGGGCATTTTCTTACTCCATCAAACACCATGCCAATGATGGCAAATAACACTCTGATCAAACATACTTGAAGGCACTGAGTTCATCTGATATGAAGAAAAGTGAATATCTAGCTGAAACGTCTCAGCTGACATCATCAAGCAGTGAACAGCTCTGCCTCCCTCAGCCTTTTTCAAGTTTGTCTTCGTCCAAGTAGACCACCACCTCCCCACCTGTTAGCCCTGCGAGGTAGGAGGGTTTCACACATATTGTCAGCAGCCTAACTTGGTGCACCTCTCCAAGCAGGACTTTCTCTTTGCATTGCCATGCAGATTTGTTTGACACACAAAAATACAGAACATTCTCTTGTATTCCAGAGATAAAGCTCACCGCAGGAGCAAACATCATTATATGTATCCAGAGGGTTTAAAAGGTCTGTCAGGCAGGTAGCATGTCATGCACCGTTTTCTTGTAAATACAGTTCAGCCCTGCGTTTCAAAAGTGGCGGAGCGCGTCATTAAGCCAACAAGGCTAACGCTACTCTCTGTCACTTCCTTCAATCAATCAGGGGGTTTATATAGCACGCTACTCACCCATGAGGGTCTCAAGGCGCTGGGGGGGGGGCAGCAGCTCCAGATCAGTCGAAAAGCCAGGTCTTGAGGGCCTTCCTGAATGTGTGCAGGGTCGGGGAGCGTCTGATGTTCACAGGGAGCTCGTTCCAGGTTTTGACTGCGATGTAGGAGAAAGCTCTCCCGCCGTTTCTGTTTCTGCAGATGCGGGGGACCTCTGCCAGGGCGAGGTTGGCAGAGCGGTGGTTCCTCTTGGGTACGTGGAAGGATAATCTATTGTTGAGGTATGTGGGTCCGATGTTGTTGAGGGATTTGTAGGCTTGGTGAGGAGTTTGAAGGTGACCCTCTGCTCGACGGGGAGCCAGTGGAGGCCTCGTAGGTGTTGGGTCATGTGCTCGTGGTGCTGTGTCCCGAGGACGAGTCTGGCTGCGGTGTTCTGGATGGTTTGGAGTTTGTGTAGAAGGGTTTTGTTGATTCCGGCGTAGAGGGCGTTGCCGTAGTCCAGTCTGCTGGTTATGAGTGCGTGGGTGACGGTCCTTCTGCAGTCGGGGGGATCCATTTGCAGGTCTTACGGAGGATGCGAAGGCAGTTGAAACTAGTGGAGGCGACGGCGTTGATCTGGCGGTTCATGGAGAGGGAGGAGTCAAGGATGATGCCGAGGTTCCGAGCGTGGTCTGTAGGGGTGGGTGGGCTCCCAAGGGTGGAGAGCCACCAAGTGTTGTCCCAGGCGGAGGTGCAGGGTCCGAGGATTAGGACCTCGGTTTTCTCTGAGTTTAGCTTCAGGCAGCTGTCCTTCATCCAGGCTGCCACGTTCTTCATTCCTTCCTGGAAGCATAGTCTGGTGTCTTCGGGATTCTTCGTGAGCGAGAGGATGAGCTGGGTGTCATCGGCATAGGATACGATGCTGATCCCATGCTGTCTGACGATGGCGGCGAGGGGGGCCATGTAGATGTTGAAGAGTGTGGGGCTGAGTGATGATCCCTGGGTTACTCCGCAGCTGATTTCCGTGGGTTTGGAGAGGAAGGGAGGGAGTTGGATCTTCTGTGTTCTGCCTGAGAGGAAGGATTGGATCCAGTCGAGGGCGGCTCCTTGTATTCCCGCACCGTGAAGTCTGGCTGCGAGCATGCGATGTGAGACGGTGTCGAAAGCTGCGGAGAGGTCTTGAAGGATGAGGGCCGCGGTGTGTCCCTGATCCAGTAGCATGTGGATGTCGTCGGAGTCGGCGAGGAGGGCGGTCTCGGTGCAGTATTTGGATAGTGTTGTTTATTTCTCCACAGTTGTTGGATAAAGACCTAGTGGCCCTAAACTAATTACCATAACAAGGTTTAACTCTGGTGAGTCCAAAGTGATTATTGCTCTTTGAATAGTATCTTTTGGATCAAATTTGGGATGACAACAGTACTGGGCCCACAACAATCTACAGAAAACAAAACCTTTGTCAATAATTATGGAGTCCAGATTGAGCAGCCGATGATTTCAAAGATGGCTCCGGGAGTTTCAATGTACAGTGGTACAATGTTAAATAAAGTCTATGAACACTTACAGCAATCTGCATCCCTCATGCATGAGAATATGTTTTCTTATTTCCTTGTGCTGAAGAAACAACACAGATTGATGGGTATCAGTTGCTGTGATGCTCCCTCATGACCTACAAAGAGTGCCAGCTGGAAAGATCCTCGTGGAAAGTAGGGTTAAAAAGATTGAGGTGGGGTTGAGGCACAAAAAAGAAAGATTGAGCCAATAATAAGAAAGCTGATAGGAGTGTTAGACTTGGCAACTTTGGCGTGGTTTCCCCTGACTTATTGCCTCTACCTCCTTATTTTCTGATGCTGGCTTAGATGTTTTGGGCACTTAAACACTTCTGATCAGTGTCAAAGTGCAAGTGATCCCTGTGCAAATTGTGATTACAATTGGTTCTCCCTTATCGGCATAGTTGATTTACTGGTAAGCCCCTAATAAAGTGCACAAAGTGTGCCAGGGCCTGTAAATCAAATGCTACTAGTGGGCCTGCTGATAATGCCACCCACATGAGTAGCCCTGAAAAGTTATCTCGGACCTGCCACTGCAGTGTCTGTGCGCAGTTTGTCAACTGCCATGTCGACCTGGCAAGTGCACCCACTTGCCAGGCCCCAACCTTCCCTTTTCTTACATGTAAACTATGGTAGGCCAAGGTACCCCATTGGGCAGGGTGCAGTGTGGGTTAAAAGGTAGGACATGTACCAGTGTGGTGACATGTCCTGATATTGAAATACTGCCAATGTCGTTTTTCACTCTTGAAAGGCTATCTGTCCCATAGGGTAGAATGGGAAATACTTTGTAACATCTTACAAGTATAATTTCCTATTGGGACAAGATAGAGAAATAAAGTTTAGGCTATCTGAACTCAGAATTTATTAACACATCTTTTAGTAAAGATGGTTTTTAAATTGTGTGTTTGGAAATGCCACTTATAGAAAGTAGGCACTTTCTTATTTAACCATTCTGTGTGCCTCTGTCTGTTTGTGTATTGACTGTCTGGTTTTGGAGTGACAGTGGCTGGGGCTGTGCATTCAATGTGGACAGCCACTGGGGGTTGAGCTGTGCCTGGCCTTTCCTGGATGACTCAGAGCTGAGCTCAATAGACCTTGGCTGAATTTAGAGTAGTGGGAGGAGTTTTCCTTGCACCTGAATAGGGCCTGTCTCCCTTGCACAATGCTGCCTCCACCCCCTTTGGTCATACTGCACCAGTGAGGACAGAACTGGTTTGGACTTGTCTCAGAGACCCTTACACAAAGAGAACAAAGACATTTTGGGGTATACCTATTACACCTGAAACCCCAGAACTTTAGATTACTTCTGGACTCAAGAGGAACCTTTGCCAAGGAGAAGAGCTGAAAAGCTGTGAGGAGGAGTACTACCCCTTTGCTGTGTGCTGTGTGGAGTTGGCCTGCAGTTGCTGTTTCTGCCAAGGAAAGGACAAAGACTGGAACTTTGCTGTGAACCTGCTTGAAGAAGATCTCCAAGGGCCTGTGTGTGCTGGCCTCCTGTACAGAAGTCTCAGAGACACAAAGACTTCAACCTCAGCTCCACTGAACTCTGTTGCTGGGAGTTCTGACCTGCCAGGAGGTGCCTGTTCCAGTTCTGGGCCTCTGGAGGTTGTTCCTGCTGTTTGGGAGCTGGAAGAAAAGAAGAACAGAAGAAATTGAAGCATCACTCTTCTTGCGGCTGTTTTTCCCAACGCAGCACCGCCGTGCAAGAAGAATCTCCATGCATGGCTGCGCCACTTCCAAAACTGACGCAGCGCCTGTCACGGCTGCAAGAACTGACGCATCGAGGGATCACGGCTGAAGAAACTGACGCAGCACTGCTTTACGCCACCACATTGATCGCCGACGCATCGCGGGTTTCCACGCATTGTACCTGTTCGGCAAGTTTTCCCAACGCATCACCCGTGGACCAGAATCGTCTTGGAGTCGACGCATTACTTCCCCCTACAGACTGGATTTGACGCATCACTTCTCCTGTGTGTAGCGGAACTGTTGCATCGCCTCCCCAAGGTCTTAGGAACTTACACATCTCTTTGTTTTCGACGCTTCCCATCTCTGCTGCTTTTTGACCTTGTGAATTTTGATGCAACTACAGGTACTTTGTGAGAAATCACACATCCATAGTTTTCTATGGATCCAGTTGATTGAAACCTTTGAAAAGTAATATTCTCATTACGTTTATGTTGGATTTTTGTCGTTTTGGTCTTGTTGAGTTTAGATAAAGATACTTTATTTTTCCCAAGCTGGTGTTGTGTCCATTTGTGGTGTTATCACAGAATTACTGTGTGTTTTGAGTACAAATACTTTACACATTGCCTTTGGGATAAGTCTGTCTGCTCGTGCCAAGCTACCCAGAGGGTGAGCAGGGGTTATCTAAAGAGTGTATCCCCCTTACCCTGACTAGAAGCAAGGATCCCTATTTGGACACAAGTACCTACCTCTGCCAACTAGAGACCCCCATTTCTAACAAGGAGGAATTGGCATTGGCAGCAACCTCAGATGGAGAAAACACAGAACGGGTTGCAGAAATCAATGGAAGCAATGCAAAACTCCAAAGGAATTGAAATGATAGAATAAAGCAATAAAAGGTATGATAGATGTAACTGAACAATTGTTTACTCCAAGAGTAATGAAAGAAGAATAATGTAAATAATACAAGTAACTAATATCCGAACATATGTTAACATAAATGTTTTCAAAATTGGGGTTCTTCGAGGATCCTCGGCGTGATACGTAGACCTGATGTTCAGGCACATGATTTTAAGGCATGTAAAACATGTGTCTCTGACAGCACACATTCTGCCAGCAGACAGTTTTTTTTTAATGTATTTTTCTAGATTTAAGGGCTTCGTTGATTTACCTACTGGTAATCCAACTTTCCTTTGCACTAAAAAAAAAAGGAATCTATCCTACGAAAGACTGGAATGGCTTGACATTCAACATATAGGGGCCGATTCCGATCTCGGCCGGTAGGGCTCCGAATCGGATTTGGCTTTACCGGATCCGATTCGGAGCCCTATTTCCCGACCGAATCGTACGTGCGTCCGGGCGAGCGAGTACGATGCATGCGCTCGCGAAATCTCCGACCGACGCGTTCGCAGGACCCGACCGCTCCGACCGACTCGCACGGGGATGACTCGCACCGCGCAATGGAGACGTTCCCCGGCCGGGTAAGTACGATGCGCACCTCGACCGCTCCGACCGACTCGCGCAGTCCGGCTCCAAGGAGCTGTCGGAGCCGCACTTTGGAGGTCCGTGTCGGACCCCCCTTGAAGCATAGGCGCGCGAGTCGCACACAGGGGGGACTGATGGGTCCCCCCTACCTGTGCATGCACGGCGCGACCCGCATCGACGCGAACACGCTGTATGGGGCGCCCTTGTTCGCGTCGTGCCCATTGAGTCAATGGGAGCCCGTGTACGCGTCGTACGACTGGCTCCCATTGACTTCAATGGGAGTCCGACCGAATCGAGTCCGATGGCATACATGCGCATCGTACTCGTTCGGTCGGGCTGCTAGGGTCCGATTCGGTCGGAAATCTCTCCGGGTCCGGCTCGGTCGGGGAGATTTCCGGCCTGAATCGGAATCGGCCCCTTTGTGTCTAGTATTCTTTACAAAGTTTGTTCTTACACGACCTGCACAGAGTAGTCTGGTCTGATCTTTGGCACTAATAATTGTCCACTCTTTCTCTGAGCACCAAAGCACCTGTTGATTGTAGGTGAGCAGTGACACTCGAAAATATAAAGCTCCTCATGAATATAATAGACTTTTTTATTGTTCTCATATAAACCTAAGTCCACTTGTTAGTCGCATGCTCTAGTCTCTACTCTAGTTTTGCCACGTTGTGGCACATTTTAAGGAATACCAGGACTACGTTCACCAGGCTCCTGCCTTGTGTCTGCGACCTTCACGAGGCTCCCCTCCTCAACCGCCTCTCTCTCTATTCTCGACCCCCTATTTCTCTCTCGTATTCTACTGCTCTATTTACCATTTCACCACTTTCTCTACCTCTACCTCTTTTTCTACCTGCCCTTTGACCTCCTTAGCCACTTTCGCGGCTTCTTCTCTTTCTTTTCTCTGTTACCCTTTTATTGCTGTTTTCTGTGCATCTTTCATTCGTTCTCATTCATTCTTTGTGCTTTTTGTGCATTTCTCAGTTTCCTGGTTCACTATATTCTCTACCTCGTTGCCCTTTGACCTCCTTTGCTGCTTTTAGGGCTATTTTCTCCCCTTTCTCTTTAATTCTCTGCTACTTTCCTGAGCATTTCCCAGCCTTTCATGGCTGTTTTCTGTGCACCTCTCCTTCTTTCTCATTCACTCCTTAGTTTTTGTTTGTGCATTTCTAAGCCTTTCTACGTCACTTCTCTGTGCTTTTCACATTCTTTCTCACTCATTCTTGCCACTCATCTGTCCTATTGCCTTTCATTCTTTAACATTTCTCTCTGCCTTTTTCACTCAATCCTTGCGACCTTTTGGCCTCTTTTAGTATCAGCCCTTTTGCCCTTTTTTACATTTTGAACCCTCAAGTGCACTCTTACTACCTCTTCTCCTTTGTTTTTTTCTCCCCACTCTTTTGCTCTCCTTTGTGCCCACCCCCCACAGAAGTCTCTTCCGCCTCCTCTCCCTTTCTGCACTCACTTTCTGCTTCTTGGAGAGGTGTGGTGCAGCGGCCAGGGCAGCTGACTTCGGAGCACAGGGTTCACGGTTCGATCCCCGGCTCCGGCGGCAGCTCAGCTCAGCACCATGTGACTCTGGGCAATAGCTCACTTAATTTCCACGACGGCCCCCAGCGCCTTGAGACCCATAAGGGTGAGTAGCTGCGCTATATAAAAACGGACTTACTACTTGCCACACACAACCACTACTCCTCTGCTTCTCCCTCACACTCAACCTCTACGCACCTCCAAGCGCTGCTGCAGAGCCTCACCTACTGACATTGAAAGTGCCCTCTACTGCTCCACCTGCCACTTCTCTGGCACCACCCCCAGGCACACCACACACAACACACGCTTGCTCACGCTCACTTGGCCACTGACCTCAATCCCCACCCCTCCCTATCCTGCCTCCACCTCAACATCCTTTCCCTCACCAAACTCACCACCAAAATCTAGGACCTGCTGCATGACCGCACACCAGACCTTCCCATCCTGGCAGAAACCTGGCTGACTCCTGATATTGCCAAATCTGTTCCCCGCATGCCCGCCTTATACAATGTCATAGGACTGGACTAACAGACCCAGCGGTAGACTTGTCATCGCCTTCAAAAAACACATCCAGTGCTCCACTACCTCGACTTTAACCAACAGCAATATGGAACATTTGGCCTTCAAACTCCACATCACTGCCAACTACCCCCTGAGCGGCACCCTCATCTACTGACACTCCCCCAGAGCCTGAGTCAACTTCGTAAGCACAATTGTGGACTTCCTCGCCCACTCTGATACTCACATCCAGTGCCTTCATCCTCCTCGGTGACATCAACTGCCACATGGAGGAGCCCACCGACCCGACTCAGCCAATATCCTGGAGGACTTGATAAATTTTGGACTCACCCAGCAAGTGGAAGGCCCCACCCATGCTGCCAAAACCTACTGGACTCAATCATAGTGGATAAGTCCAACCCCATTACCTGGTCTGACCACACCCTTGCCCATTTGATTTCAAATGCCATAGCCAATCCATCACAATGGGATAGAAAGAATGTCTCTGAAGAATCCTGGGCCTCGGACCTCCTCCGTCACCAACCACAACACCTCAACAACCTCCCAAGATTCATCTCCTTCTTTAACACCAGAATCACTTACTTTGCAGACACCATAGCCCTGTTCAAGAAAACCAAGGCCACCCGATCCAGAGAATAAGCAAGCTGGTTTATAGAAGAGCTCAAACTCATCAAACATCACTGCAAGCAGCTGGAACTCAGAGAAGACAAGCCCAGGACAAAACTGACAGGAGCAACTACAGATCAGCTCTCAGGCAATACCACCAACCAATCAGAGCGATCAAATATTCAGCCCTCACAGAGCGCACCAAAAGCAGTACCAATAGCACCAATGGAATGTTCCCTATCATAAAGGATTTCATTGATCAAGCAGCAAGAGCTACAAGCGTGAGTCTTTCACTTGACCTCTGCACCCAGCTGTCCCTCTACTTTACAGGAAGATCTCCAGCATCTATGACACCTTTGATCTTCAACCATAACCCTCTACCCTCGTAGCCATCCTACCCTTCACTTCCAATGCCCAGAGGACCACCCTAACCACCTGACCCACCATCACCATTCAAGAAACCATAGCAATGAAGCACACCATACACTCCGGAGCACCACAGACCCCTGCCTTCATCATGTGTTCACTAAAGGACATCTGAGCCATCACTGATCCTGAATGACGTGACCAACACAGCCAACTTTGCAGACACCTGGAAATATGCCACAGATCTCACACTCCTAATGAACCCTACAGCAAATCCTAAAGCACTAGCCAACTACTGGACTGTCTCCCTGCTACCCTCCTGGAGAAGATCATGAACAAACATTTAGCCCCCCCCTCAATGAAAACAAACTCATCGACACCACCCAATCCAACTTCAGACCCAACGTCAGTACTGAAAACAGATTTCATTGCTGACATGGACAACATCCAACTGACCAAAGACAGAAGAGATGCCACTGCCCTCATGCTTTTGCACGCTCTTTCCTCACAGGCCCTTCCCAGTCAGTCAGCTTGACACAGACAAGATGGAAGAAGCATGGAGTGGAGCCTAGTGCTTGCACAGCTTGGATCAGAGCAGGGACTCGGTCATACAGCTGGGGCTGTGGTCGTCTTTGAGGCGGTCGGAAAGTTCTCCCCTTCCAAACCTCTCAGAGGGGCTGCAAGGGTCAGCTCGCCTCGGAGCAAAGCTCACTCTGCTGCGTCTTATGGGAGGAGCCGTACGTGAAGGAGGCTTGGGAGCACAGGAGCCCCAGGGATCTCACCCGCTAGCAGCAATGTGGTTCTGTCCTGGGGGGCAGCGGCGGCTGCTGGGAATCCCGTGGCCCGGCCTGCACCTTTGGGTGTTCGCAGTGCTGCTCTGCAGCCTGTGTAGGGCACACGGTCGCGCCTGCCCGGCATCTTGCTGATGCTTCGGGGACCTGGTGGACTGCAGTCGGAGGAGGTTAGCCCAAGTACCCGACGGACTGTCTGGATGGACCGTGCAGCTTTGAGTATCTTGTGGGTTGCCGGGGCAGCTGTCATTGCGAAGGTGCGCTGTCTTCAGTATTTCGAGAAAGACCCGGGACTGCTTTATCCGATGGTGGAGGGTAGCTGGGAGTATAACAGGAACTGCAGTAAGCACCTGATGGGGTAGCGGGGCAGCTGTGAGTATGGTGGGGGCCGTTGGAGTGAGGTGTTGTATCTGATGGGGCTAGGGTTGCCGTCGTGAAGGCCGGGGGATGTTAGTTTTGAGTATCTGAGGTGTCCGGGGGATGTTAGTTTTGAGTGTATCACTGACATAATATCGACAACAAAAATATCGTATTTATAAAATATCGGCGTCATAATATCGACTACAATAATATCGACTACCAATACTTATTTATAAAAATACAAAAATATCGAGTACACAATATCGTATATAAAAAACATCGTACACCACAATATCGAAATACAAAATATCGTTAAATTAAATATCGTTTAAATTTAATTAACATACAAAATAACAAAAATATCGAATACCAAAATATAGACATCCATATTATCGACTTTTTCAAAATATCGACTATAGAAAAACTGCTCAATTAAATATATCTTTAGCACCAAATATAAATTCACATTATAAAACATTATAAAACACTTAAACAACATAAAAAAATAATTTACAAACACATCAATATATAAAAATACATTTTTTCTCTAAACAAACAATTACAGTAATAAAATAAAATATATAAAATATATAATGCTTGCATCATTTCACATTCAAAACAATGTTTAAAATATTTTTAAAAAGCAAAACGAAAAAATAATTACTTTCTACTAACAGTTTCTTAATTAGCGTATCCCTTATATGGAAACAAAGAGCCAAAACAATAAAAACAATTAACTTCAACGAATCAAATACTCACATTTTAAAATACACCAATAACATAAAGCAACCAATTAAATAAACACTATATAAACATCAAATGTTTACATCTCTTTTACACTTCTAACCTACAATAAAAAGAAGGTGAAACTCTGCCCAACTGTTTCCTAAAAGAAAACTTTCATTACTGAAGAAATCTTTAAAACTGCACTAAGTAAAACTGTATTTAAAATATAACAATACTACTACCCTTCAACAATAATTATTTCTGAAACCTAATTTACTATTCTTTCATTCCTTACATTTATATCAGCTCTACAGATATCTTACAAAGCCAGAAAAATATTTTCAAAATTCTCACCAATAAAAGAACAATAAATGTAAGTATATAATATATTTTTGCCAAAGCTACCTAAAATTATTTTTCAAACGTTATTCACTAATATATATTTTCTTTTTTATCTGTCTCCTCTGCAGCCAACAGCAAAAGCATCCAAAATAATTCTACAACCACTAACCAACTAAATACAATTAAAAAGTAAGTATATCATTTTCAATTATTAAACACCCTTAAATACCCACCCTAATAACCCTTTTCCCCTAAAATCCCTATCATCTACAAACAATATAATCAAATTATTAAAATGTTTGTTTTCTCTTCCCAACAGAAATTACATAAAAAAATAGAAAATAAAGCTTGAAATCATTTCCTGGACAATTTTATTTACATCAAACTAAACATTGTAAGTATATTCACTGAAATGTAACTGTATTTAATAAATATGTGGTATTTATTATATTAAAAATTTTGTTTTTTTAATTTTCCTTAGCATAAAACAAAACAACATGACTGAAGGTGCAGAATGTGTAATGTCACAAAAAAATAAAATGTTATTATGTTATATGGGGTATGTCTATACACGGGAGAAACAAACTGGCCTTAAAGTGTTTTGGAAGTGTAGCAAATACTACTCTAACAAATGCTATGGAAGAGCTACTACTCATGAAACTACTGTTCTTTCTGTAAAAGAACATAATCACCCCCCAAACATAACAGAGATTGAGATTAGAGATGCTCTTGAAAGTATAAAAGAAGCAAGCACTAGTACTGATAAACCAACTACAAAAATACTAAAAGAGCAACTATTAAAAGTACCTCAACATGCATCAGGACAATTACCGTCCATAGCTTCTTTAAAAAGAACTATTGAAAGACAAAAAAAAGCAACTACAAGTACCATACCTACCCCTAAAACGTTTGCAGAAGTAGTTTTTCCACCAGAATTAAGCATTACTCACACTAAAGAACCATTTATATTTTTTGATAACAAATGCCCAGATAAAAGAATAATTATGTTTGCTACTGCAAACAATTTAGTTAAATTACAGCAATGTGACACCTGGATGATGGATGGAACTTTCAAAGTCTGTCCAAAACCATTTTACCAGCTGTACACAGTGCATGGATTGTACCAACATTCAAATATTCCATTCATCTATGCCCTATTACCAAATAAACAGCAAACTACCTACATAGATATACTCACTAAAATAAAAGAAGAAAGCAATAATTATTTTCCTTCAAAAATAATTATTGATTTTGAAATAGCCATGATAAATGCTATACTAAAAAATTATCCACACACAGCAATCCAGGGTTGCTATTATCATTTTAACCAGAGTCTCTGGAGACATCTACAAAAATCAACCCTAAGGGGCCGATTCCGATCTCAGCCGGTAGGGCTCCGAATCGGATTCGGCATAACCGGATCCGATTCAGAGCCCTATTTCCCGACCGATTCGTACACGGGTCCGGACGAGCGAGTACGATGCGAATTCGCCGACCGACTCGTTCGGGCGTCCCAACCGCTCCGACCGACTCGTTCCTGGGTCTAACCGCACCGACCGACTCGCTCGGACACGACTCGCACCGCGCAATGGAGACGTTCCCCGGCCGGGTAAGTACGATGCGTGCCGCGAGCAGTCCGACCGACACGCGCCTTCTGGCTCAAAAGAGCAGTCGGAGCCGTACTTCGGGGGTCCGTGTCGGACCCCCCTGTACGCGTAGCCGCGCGAGTCGCACACAGGGGGGACCCATGGGTCCCCCTACCTGTGCGTGTACGGCGCGAGTCGCTTTGCCGCATACCCGCTGTAGGGGGCGCCCTTGTTCGCCTCGCACCCATTGAGGCAATGGGAGCCCGCGTACGCGTTGTACGACCGGCTCCCATTGACTTCAATGGGAGTCCGACCGACTCGAGTACGGTAGCATACGGATGCATCGTACTCGTTCGGTCGGGCTGCACGGGTCCGATTCGGTCGGAAATCTCTCCGGGTCCGGCCCGGTCGGAGAGATTTCCGGCCCGAATCGGAATCGGCCCCTAAGTGTACAATATGCTACAGACAGTACTTTCTCCTACCAAATTAAAAAGCTAATAGCACTAGCATATGTACCTGTAACTGATGTAGCAGAGCACTGCAATATTCTAATAGAGAGCCCCTATTACAAAAAGAACGAAGACAAAATAAGCCCACTACTAGACTACTTTGAGGATACCTGGGTGGGAAGACTGCATAGATCAGGGCATAGAAGGCAACCTAAGTTCCACATTCCTTGGTGGAACGTGTACCTAAGTACCTTAAACAAAGAAGCCAAAACAAATAATAGTGTTGAAGGATGGCATAATGCCTTCCAAGCAACAACAAGCAGAGGTAAACCTACCCTACAAAAACTACTACAATCTATACAAAAAGAACAAAGCTATCAAGAATTACGGATGGAACAATCTGTAACTCAAATATGTCCCAAATTAACTAAACAAACTAAAAAAATGTTTGAGCTACTGCAAAGTCAGGTTACCCTATACCCATCAACAAGAGGCCTAGATTACCTATCCCTAATAGCCAAAAGCATATTATAAACTACAGTTCCACAGCTATTATACATTTTTTCGTTCACAAAACAAACACTTTACACACATATATTAATATTATATTTTCACAATTATTACTTATTTGTGATATATATTTTTTAACTAAAAAATATATTTACAAATAAATAATATTTATCAAAATATACTATATATCTAACCCTGGGCAAAGCACTACGCTACGCTCGCGTAGTTTGCGAAGTTTGCGCTACTTCGCACAACGCGAATTGCACGTAGCACAGTGCAAACACGCGTAGCGTAGCGTAGTGCAGCGGTCATTTTTGCTTGCTCGCGGTCCTCAACGTCAAGTTGGCGACCGCGAGCAAGCAAAATGACATCCCGGCGAGACTTCTTCTCGTTCGCGATCAGCAACATCAAGTTGCCGATCGCGAGCGTGGAAAATAAACCTGCCGGCGAGATTCTCAACGCGGGGAGGTCAGGTTTCTCATTGCGAGTGGTCGCGTATGCTCGCGACCGCTCGCGATGAGAAACTACCAGTCCGCGTTGAGAAGCTGCCGCTCGAGTAAAAATGTACTCGAGCGGCAGTAAAAGACAGCTCGCACTGTGCAAGATGCCCTTTTCAATGATTGCACAGTGCGGACAAGCATCCGGCACTGTGCAATCATCGCGAACAGCGCACTACGCAGTTCGCGTAGTGCTACGCGTAGCTCGCGTAGTGCGAACTGCACTTCACGTAGCTTCGCGTAGCGCTACTTCGCGAACTACGCCCAGGCTTATATATATCACAATTAATTTTAACAACATTTCCCACCCAATTAATTAAAAAAAAATAGACTTATGGTTTATGTAGCTGTAGAAGATGTATTCCAACAAGTAATAATCCTTACATCTGTCTGTTAATCCATGTTAAAGTTTAGAAAAGCCCCCCAAAAAATGCAAAAATCCAACAGGTCCTATATAAATCCATCCTTGCGAAATCCAAATAACGGAAACCCTCAAAAACCCGAAAAAGATATAAAAATATAAAAATCGCTCCAGGAAATTCCGAAAAATAAAAGAAACTGTGATAATAATATTAGTTTAACAAACTAATACACAGTTCTTTCTTTTTTTAAAACACGTCTGTCTCTCCAACGTAAAGTCGATTAAAAGTAACCTGCAAAAAAGATTGAAAGCATACCCACCCACACAAATACACCAAAATACATTCATTAAATACAATAACATTAATTTATATCAACAAAACAACACATATTTAGTCATATTATCGTCTGTCTACACAACGCCTCAAACACTAACTCACGACATCTCACTAAAATATAACTAACAAGTACAGCACACCAAAAACGCAACGACCTAACTATAAATACAATATATATATCCTAACTAGACTAAAACATAAGTATTAAGTTATAAAAAGAATTAAAATTTCCATTACCTTGCTCGACGCGACGCAGCTTCCAACCGCGAGCTTCTCCGGTCCTCAATGACCCAAAATAACAGTACGCGGTTACAAAATAGTCCCGGTGAACTAAAAATGGCTGCTTAAATAAATGTTTGAAAATGGAATAATGTTAAAAAAATGCATTATATCAAAGTATAAATGTCAGATATATTTTTCTTATGTTGTACAATTTTTTCTCTATATTTAAAAATTATTATATATTTTATTATACTTTGTAAAGTTATAATAATAATTAATATAAAAATATATTTATTATTATTATAATTATATATGTATTTTTTATAATTATATTAATTATAAAAAAACATATTAATTATATAGAAATGTTAAATAAAACTTACCTGTTTAAAAAAAATTATTTCATGCAATACAACAATGTAATAATTAATATTATTTATATTTTATATACTAATAATATTAATTAAAAATTTATTAACGTAATAAAGTGATAATTATTTGAAAATGATAAACAATATTCACTACAGCATTATAATGTTACAATATTAAATAATAATTAACCATACAATGCTTTATTTTGTGTATATATATGCCAAAAATGGTTATATTATTTGTATAAATATATTACAATGTTACAACTCTTGTAAAATAATAACAAAATATTGTTTGTATATCAAAATAAGAATACTTTTGTTATAAAATACAATTATATCACAAAATGTTTTTTTCCTTAAAAATTCAATTAACTAATAAATGTATGTAAAATAATTGATGTTCCTTAAATAAAAATAGACATATTTTGTGTATTTTTATTAATTTCTATTCCATACTATAAATACAATATTTTTTTTTCTCTTTCTACCTACTTATACAAAAATAAAAGTTGTTTGAAAATAAAAAATGTCAATTTTTTTTTATATGTATATCTTATTATTGAATATTTTAGTACCGACCGACTCCGAGCCGGAATTAATTCCGACCGACACGTACCGGTGCAGCCCGACCCGCAAAGTACGATGAAAAGCGTGCAAAAATCCGACCGACTCGTACGGAACACAAGCCGAACGACCGAACCGCGCGGAAAACAGCTATCCGGCCAGAAAAGCACGCGAATCGAACCGACCGACACGCACCAGGAAGAATCCCGAACGAAACGTACCCGCGAACTCCGACCCGCCAAGTACGATGCAACGCGTGAAAACACGACCGAGTCGCACGGAGCTCAAGCTCGTACGACCGACACGCATACAAAACAGCGAGACGAAGCAACCCAATACACCGCTGACCGACGCGTACGCAGCACAGGAAACAGCACAAACACAGCGTGAACGACTCGGAGAAGCTCGCACGAGACAACTGCAGGGTCCGACTCGGTCAGAAGAACGTCTCCTACCTGCACAAAAAGTACAAAGGGAAAAACACAAAAAAAAGGCCAAACAAGCAATTACAAAGCCAATAAATACTGGGGGAACAGGGAACAAAGACACACCCACAACTCCACCCATATAAAGGACACAAATCCCTACCATGATCCTTTGCAAATTCAAATGACCTGCCAGCACAGAACACCAACAGACAGCAACCACACACACACTCACAGCTCATCCATCACACAAGCCACACACCATCAGCACCTCAACAAATAGCACCCTCACATACACCCAGCAAAACACACACTCACACACCCTCACTTGCACACCAACACACACATCACTCACCACCACCACCCATCACCATGCCCCCAAGAAGAATCCAAAGTTCCTAGATAGTGAATTGGAAGTCCTGGTAGATGAGATCCTCAGGGTAGAGCCACAGCTGTTTGGTACACTGGTCCAACAGACCCCCATGTCGCAGAAAACCAAGATGTGGGCGAGGATCGTTGACAAGGGTGAACGCACAATCACCATGTTTGCGCACAAAGGAAGACATCCAGAACAGGTGGTATGATGTGCGCAGGAGGGTCAGGGACCTACTGAAGAAGGATTACATCTTGAGCCAACACACCGGCAGTGGCCCTCCTGCCAAACCACTATACCTCAGGCCCTGGGAGGAGAAGGTGCGGGCCATCCTACCACCAGTGAGCGTCTATGGACTAGAAGACATCCCAGAGCCTGGTGAGTACACAACCAATATACCCACTATCGTGTGACAATACACACACATCACTGTCAAGGGGATAGTCAAACCATGCACCCTTAGCAAATCCACAGCAACAAAACCAGAATCATCCCAAGATGTGTATGTCAGTCAGATAAACACAATACATGCCATCTCATAGTGATATGTAACTGTGTCATGACATGTACAAACCCTACAACAAATAAAGCTAGGCAGTGGCACAAATCTAACCAACAAACACTGTCAGATATGTAGCCACCACTACAACACCACCACACAGGAATCCCACAGAAAGGAAGGAATTCTGTGTATGCTGGTCAAGTCAGTGTAGCCAATAGCATCATGGGAGTCGTAGTCACAGATATTGCCCACCATCACAATACGCCCATCAACACCACTCTGAACCATGCTCACATCACAGGGTGTGGAAAACAACTGACAAGATGGCTGACACTGGCTACTGCTGTGGGGAGCACAAGGACCTGCTGGGAACTGTGCACCAACCAACAGCAGGACACCACTGTCTGACATCCTGAAAGACAACTTGCACTCCCTGCAATGGAAGCACGTTCCGTGGTGGGATATCTGGCTGGGTGGGAAGGAGGACTGACAGCTATGACCATAGTTACCAGCAGCTCTTCCCACACACACCCCTAACCCAAACTACACACAACTCACCTGGGAAAATGCATTGCCTCACACTAAAAATATTTATCCCACAAAGAACCACCACCCTGGGTCATGCTGTGGAAGCACAGTGACACACATGGGACTTGTAGCCAAACAACGCCAGGACAACACTGTCAGCCATCCATTCAGCACAGGCACACTACCCCACAGGGAAGCAGAGCTCAGAAGGAAGGAAGTATGGGGCAAGCTGGGAAGGGGGTGGAGGCAATAGCATGATGGGAGTGGTAGTCACAGCTCAACATCCCCCTCTACATGGCCCAGCAAGCTCACACTGAAGCATGCACACCTCACAGGGAGTGGAAAGCCCCATCAAAGATGTCTGACACTGCTGCTCTGTTGTGGGGAGCACAAGGCCATGCTGGGAACTGGCCACCAACCAACAGCAGGACACCACTGTCAGCCATCTTGCCATTGCTGTCACACCCACACACAGTGAAGTACACTCAAAAGGAAGGAAGTATGGGCATGCTGGGAAGGGGGTGGAGGCAATAGCATGATGGGGAGTGGTAGTCACAGCTCAACATCCCCCCACATGGCCCAGCAAGCTCACACTGAAGCATGCACACCTCACAGAGAGTGGAAAGCCCCATCAAAGATGTTTGACACTGCTGCTCTGTTGTGGGGAGCACAAGGCCATGCTGGGAACTGGCCACTAACCAACAGCAGGACACCACTGTCAGCCATCTTGCCATTGCTGTCACACCCACACACAGTGAAGTACACTCAAAAGGAAGGAAGTATGGGCATGCTGGGAAGGGGGTGGAGGCAATAGCATGATGGGAGTGGTAGTCACAGCTCAACATCCACCCCCACATGGCCCAGCAAGCTCACACTGAAGCATGCACACCTCACAGAGAGTGGAAAGCCCCATCAAAGATGTCTGACTACTGCTGCTCTGTTGTGGGGGAGCACAAGGCCATGCTGGGAACTGGCCACCAACCAACAGCAGGACACCACTGTCAGCCATCTTGCCATTGCTGTCACACCCACACACAGTGAAGTACACTCAAAAGGAAGGAAGTATGGGCATGCTGGGAAGGGGGTGGAGGCAATAGCATGATGGGAGTGGTAGTCACAGCTCAACATCCCCCCCCACATGGCCCAGCAAGCTCACACTGAAGCATGCACACCCTCACAGAGAGTGGAAAGCCCCATCAACAATGCTCTGACACTGCTGCTCTGTTGTGGGGAGCACAAGGCCATGCTGGGAACTGGCCACCAACCAACAGCAGGACACCACTGTCAGCCATCCTGCCACTGCTGTCACACCCACACACAGTGAAGTACACCTCAAAGGAAGGAAGTATGGGCATGCTGGGAAGGGGGTGGAGGCAATAGCATGATGGGAGTGGTAGTCACAGCTCAACATCCCCCCCCACATGGCCCAGCAAGCTCACACTGGAAGCATGCACACCTCACAGAGAGTGGAAGCCCCATCAAAGATGTCTGACACTGCTGCTCTGTTGTGGGGAGCAAAGGCCATGCTGGGAACTGGCCACCAACCAACAGCAGGACACCACTGTCAGCCATCTTGCCATTGCTGTCACACCCACACACAGTGAAGTACACTCAAAAGGAAGGAAGTATGGGCACATGCTGGGAAGGGGGGTGGAGGCAATAGCATGATGGAAGTGGTAGTCACAGCTCAACACCCCCCCCACATGGCCCAGCGAGCTCACACTGAAGCATGCACACCTCACAGAGAGTGGAAAGCCCCATCAAAGATGTCTGACACTGCTGCTCTGTTGTGGGAGCACAAGGCCATGCTGGGAACTGGCCACCAACTAACAGCAGGACACCACTGTCAGCCATCTTGCCATTGCTGTCACACTCCACACAGTGAAGTACACTCAAAAGGAAGGAAGTAAGGGCATGCTGGGAAGGGGGGTGGAGGGAATAGCATGATGGGAGTGGTAGTCACAGCTCAACATCCCCCACATGGCCCAGCAAGCTCACACTGAAGCGATGCACACCTCACAGAGAGTGGAAAGTTCCATCAAAGATGTCTGACACTGCTGCTCTGTTGTGGGAGCACAAGGCCATGCTGGGAACTGGCCACCAACCGAACAGCACGGACACCACTGTCAGCCATCTTGCCACTGCTGTCACACCCACGCACAGCGAAGTACACTCAAAAGGAAGGAAGTATGGGCATGCTGGGAAGGGGGTGGAGGCAATAGCATGATGGGAGGGTAGTCACAGCTCAACACCCCCCACAAGGCCCAGCAAGCTCACACTGAAGCATGCACACCTTACAGAGAGTGGAAAGCCCCATCAAAGATGTCTGACACTGCTGCTCTGTTGTGGGAGCACAAGGCCATGCTGGGAACTGGCACACCAACCAACAGCAGGACACCACTGTCAGCCATCTTGCCATTGCTGTCACACCCACACACGTGAAG
>CAWUFW010026775.1:0-30901 GCA_963921515.1 Calotriton arnoldi
CCGTTTCCAACATTCCTGATCTGAGCTGAGTGGGAGAAAGGAAAAGACTGGCTATAACAAAGATGATGCTTCCATTGTGAGAGAACAAAGCAAACACAAGGAGATGATGGACGGAGCGCTGAAACATTTCAGACACTAACCCCCAGTCACAGATCTGGGTTGAATCCATCATCATTCTTTAGCTCACTTCGCCACCTCAGTTCAGACCCAGCTATATGCAAATCAGTCTTGACCCTGTGCCTCATGGGAACAGTCCAGCCCGAACTGCCAAGCCAGGTCTTCCCTGAAGCGGAAACAAGCATCCTGGGACCGGTTTCTGGGTAACACCCTTCATCAGCCAGGCTAGCTTGAATCCAGTGCCAAAGTGAGCAAGGGACCCACGTCTGGGCATACCCTGCCAACTTAGGACGAACAAAGCAAACACAAGGAGATGATGGACGGAGCGCTGAAACTTTTCAGACACTCACCCCCAGTCACAGATCTGGGTTGAATCCATCATCATTCTTAAGCTCACTTCGCCACCTCAGTTCAGACCCAGCTAAATGCAAATCAGTCTTGACCCTGTGCCTCAGGGGAATAGTCCAGCCCGAACTGCCAAGCCAGGTCTTCCCTGAACCGGAAACATGTGTACTGGGGTGGGACGGGTATGCCCAGACGTGGGTCCCGTGCTCTCCATGCCACTGGAGTCAAGCTATCCTGGCTGATGAGGGGTGAAACCCCGAAACCAGTCCTAGGATGCTTGTTTCCAGTCCAGGGAGGACCTGGCCTGGCAGTTCAGGCTGGATTGTTTCCATTGGGCGCAGAGTCAAGACTGATTTGCATATGGCTGGGTCCCAACTGGAATGGCATGGTGAGCAAAAAAACGGATTTAGGCCCAGATCTGTGCACTGGGGTGAATGTATGACATTGTTCTGCATTCTGTCCATCAACTGTTCTTTTTGCATTTGTCACCCCGAGTGGGACGGGTATGCCCAGACGTGGGTCCTGTGCTCTCCATGCCACTGGAGTCAAGCTATCCTGGCTGATGAGAGGTGAAACCCCGAAACCGGTCCTAGGATGCTTGTTTCCAGTCCAGGGAGGACCTGGCCTGTCAGTTCGGGCTGGACTGTTTCCATTGGGCGCAGGGTCAAGACTGATTTGCATATGGCTGGGTCCAAACTAGAATGGCAAGGTGAGCAAAAAAACGATGGATTTAGGCCCAGATCTGTGTACTGGGGTGAATGTATGACATTGTTCTGCATTCTGGCCATCAATTGTTCTTTTTGCATTTGTCACCCCGAGTAGGACGGGTAAGCCCAGACGTGGGTCCCGTGCTCTCCATGCCATTGGAGTCAAGCTATCCTGGCTGATGAGGGGTGAAACCCCGAAACCGGTCCTAGGATGCTTGTTTCCAGTCCAGGGAGGTTCTGGCCTGGCAGTTCGGGCTGGACTGTTTCCATTGGGCGCAGGGTCAAGACTGATTTGCATATGGCTGGGTCCAAACTGGAATGGCATGGTGAGCAAAAAAACGATGGATTTAGGCCCAGATCTGTGTGCTGGGGTGAATGTATGACATTGTTCTGCATTCTGTCCATCAATTGTTCTTTTTGCATTTGTCACCCCGAGTGGGATGGGTATGCCCAGATGTGGGTCCCGTGCTCTCCATGCCACTGGAGTCAAGCTATCCTGGCTGATGAGGGGTGAAACCCCGAAACCGGTCCTAGGATGCTTGTTTCCAGTCCAGGGAGGACCTGGCCTGGCAGTTCAGGCTGGACTGTTTCCATTGGGCGCAGGGTCAAGACTGATTTGCATATGGCTGGGTCCAAACTGGAATGGCATGGTGAGCAAAAAAACGATGGATTTAGGCCCAGATCTCTGTACTGGGGTGAACGTATGACATTGTTCTGCATTTTGTCCATCAATTGTTCTTTTTCCATTGCAAGAGGGCAGGATAGGGGCCCAACTTTAAAACATTATCTTGCAGCACAATTGACCTGGCCATTGCGTTGGATTGAAGACCCTCGCGATTGAGACTTGTTGTTATTCGTTGATGTCTTCTGATTGACTATGTGTAAACGCATATCAGATGTAATGTTATGCGAGTAGTTTCTCTGTACACAACAAACCGTTACACATAAATCTATAAAGAACAATTTAAAAAAAGAAAACTATCAAGGTACCACTCAATTAATGATCCTTCGACTACGACTGCAAAAGAGTGACTGATATGTATGTCATGCCTGACACACTGGTGTGTTTTTTATTAAGAACAATGCTTCACTCCATACTCTCAGACACCCGAGCACAATCTGCCTTTCTCTGCATTCAAAACATATACAGTCATATATGGACAGGAGCAGTCGTGAAGCCTACATATTGTTATATATTAAATATTTTTAATTTTCAGTCAATGCCTACTGACCTGTGGTGATACAATTACTGCTTTCTCTTGGGTTTGAGTGCGGAGGCTCATACAAGTATTCTTTATTCTCTTGATTTATTCCAAATAACACATCAGGATTAGAATCGATCTGACCTACTGAATAAAAGAAAACAATTATCAAGTAATGGACAACTGCAACAGCTAGCTTTTACAATAAATATTCTAATATGTACCACATGTTCAGATGAGGCATTAACAAAGAATAAGAAGGCAGCTGCCCTACATCAGGCAACAGAAGGGCCTGGTAGATTTGATTTTTTCCAACAATCAGAAGCAGTAGTCAAAATGCTGGCTATGTACTGCATTCACATAATCTTTTTAGAAAACTACTTGCAATGGAGGAGTGAGAGTGGTTAGAACCTTCAAACTCTTTAGCATTGATCCAAGAAACATCCAGAAGTTTATGGACAACGGCAATGCAAAGACCTCCTTGTTGTATCATGGCTGGTCAATGTATCTCATCTTTAGACAGTGCAGTTCATGCTCAAAACGTTCTCTTTAGAAGTCACGGAGGTGCAGCAATTAGTATACTCAATTTTGTTAAATAAGAGCCAAAAAAAGATTTCAATTGTGGTTCCAAAGAAAGTCTATGGTATGTTAATTCCAAGATGCTCCAGTGAAAGTCCATAGCAATCTAGACAAATTTAAGAAAACACAAAAGTGTCTTAGGCACTTCTGAGATGAACATGGAGCTAAGTATCAGACCGTTTTGTAAAAGGCTGTTTTGATACTTAAAAGGACTAAAACAACTTTCACCAAAGCGGCAGCTGGTTTCTCAAAGTTGGATGAGCTTGATGCCTCCGACAGGTACATTTGGGTGTGCAGCTAGTAGATCTAGGCAGTGGGGTTCTCCGTTTGGTCTCAATGTGGGTTTTCTAAAGCACAGGGCCCCTCCCTCGCCTCCGGCTCCAGGTGGATCTAAAGACAGTTTTACAACCTCTAGTTTGTGAGGCAGTTGATTGTGGTGAAGAACATAGGAGCAGGTGATGCCAGAGGCAGAGATGGATGCAACGTTCTTGGAACATCACAACAATAGATCTCAATTATTTGTTGCTGTGTTTAAATCAGACATTGATGTTTTTATAGAGTTTTTTTTTGTCAATAACATACCTTTAGCAGGTGTCAAATAAAATGTAGCTCTTGATACAAATTGTGATGGTTTCACCAGTTATAGTGACATTTAGAAGTGGGGCAACAGGACATTCGCCGAATAATGGCAGATATCCTGTTCCACCCACCTCTCAGTTCTCCCTCCTTATTCAAAGTCAGCAGAAAGGCAGGGTTTCCAAAGGCACAGCATCAGTTGTCGCCATGATTTTCTTGTTGTTGGTCACCTCGCTTCTTTCAGAATCTCCATTCCTCTCCTTAGACAATTGAGGTGAACAAACTCTACATCCTCAGGAGCCATGCTGCCAAACTGAGTGTATTTGGTTACAGGTGCCATACCTGTCCCACCTGCATCGTCAGCAGGTCTCGGTGTGCTGGGAGTGTGATGTACTGTCCTTGGGCTTCTCCATAAGGTCTAAAAACCATATCTGTAGAGCCCACTGTGGGGCTCACAGGATTAGGCTGAAATGCTCCTGCCTGCACTTCTGGATTACCTTTGGTATCATTGGAATTGGTGGAAGGGCGTAAGCATATCTCCCTGACCATCTTATCGACAAGACATTCCCCAGTGGCTGTGGCTTGTAGAACCTGGATGCAAAGCATAGGCTTTACGCGTTACTGTGTGTTGTGAATAGGTCTATTTGTTGTGTCCCCTATATTTGAAAGATATGCATCAGCACCTCTTGTTTTAGCTCCCAGTCGTGTATGGTACTTGCTTTTCTGCTTAGCATATCCACTTCCGTATTACTGATTTGCATAAGGCTGGGTCTGAACTGGGATGGTGAAGTGAGTTAAAGAACGATGATGGATTTAACCCCAATCTATTAGTGACTGGGGGTGAGTGTCTGAAAAGTTTCAGCGCTCCCTCCATCATCTTATTGTGTTTGCTATGCTTACATAGTGCCATGCTGTGTGTTCATATACTTGTGACATACTGGAGATTGTGGGCTGACATACTCTCCCTGTATGTAAACCAGCGATGTGTATATGGCACACCACAAGGTTTGCGAATGGTGTTTAATTGGCAGTGCAATCTATATCATAATATGTTACATCGCAAATTGTCCATTTGCATGCTTTCACACCAGCTGCATTTTAGGACCCCCTGTGAATTGCTCTGACTGCAGGGATGACGGCGGGCAAGGTACAGCAGACGGCTATCCTCTCATTTGTTTTCCCATATGGATTATTTTTTTCAAACCAGCCAGTGTCCATTCAATGACCAGGTTCTTCTTTAAAAAGAAATGCTTCCTGTTTGGGAACATACTGATGTGAGTAGGTAGGTGAGCTGGACCACTGCCTCCTCCCTCCTGAGGCCATCAAATATGACTCCCAAAGGGGAAGTCTCCCATGGGACAGCCATATGTGCTCACAGTTATGACACATAAAGTGACTGTGGCATGTCAAACGAGGAATGTCACACTGTGGGTGATCATCTTGAACACAAGTCGAATCTGAGTTTCTTTACAGTAATATGTTGTGAAACCGAGTTATTACCTAAAAAGAAATTGGCCAAAGCAATAAACAAGAATTTACTCACAAACTACACAAAGATGGAGCAATGATATACCCTGAGCTCTCCTATAAGAACTCCGGTACAACAAAAGTTCCAGCATACTAAACTCAGAGCATGGAAAGTTAGTCAAAACTGAGCCCCTTCAAAAACACAGCCGTTGCATATGCAGAGCCTGGAATAGTCAAAGATTTGAGCACAATAATTACCCAACAGCGAGCCTTTTGACCCTGTGTCTTCTCAACTTTTACAAGAAAAGAGATACCAATAACGCTGAAGCCAGTTACACGGTGGCTCCTGAAATTTAACAGTAGACTTCTTGTGTAGTCAAGTTGGCTAGTTAAATCGTTACTGGCATGCAGCATGGCACTACATTTTCAAATTCTGGTTATTTATGACACTCAAAGAATGCTCCATCATTATATCGAAATACACGCAGAAGAATAGAAGCATACTGGTGATTTTATTTTGAAAGCAAACAACATACCCTAAAAATATTTGCAATTTAAAAAACAATGGACAAAGGTCCAGCGCCCAATACAATCGGAAAGGTGTCTGATCACAACCTTGCTAGAGCCTAAACCCAGAGCTAATATGAGAGCTGGCATATTCGGAGAGACTGTTATCATAGCCCTGATACAAAGTGAATGTTGCCAAAATCTGTATCCTCATTACATGGCACCAAATGTGGCAACTGAATCGAGAAAACGATTTCTGAAACATGTAGTCCCTTTGGCAAGTAGATGTTTTATAAAATTCCACATCTGTGAATTCATCCCATGCACGGTGTTTGCCGGTCCCATACATCCCGTGTTGGGATAACTAGGTATAGTGAAAGTTCTCTCTTTTGCTAGTGAGCTCCTCTCAGATAAAATTATCCTTAGTTAGCTGAGTTTGCAAGTGGCACTCGTGGGGATGGCTTCTGTTGGCGTGATAAAGCAAACATATGCTCAACCTTGTTTACCCTCTAAAAGTGGATAACTATCACATCCCAGTGATAATAAAGAGCACTAAGGCTTTGCTGGATTTCCTCAAAGAACAGGTCAGCTTACATTGGGCATTTCCAGATGACCAATAAACATCTCAATATAGGGTCTGGATAAAATGACCTTATTTTGACTACTTCAAAACTAAGTTCCGGAAATAAAGTTTGTAAAAAATCAGATACCAAATTATGCATTTTATCAAAGTGTCTACCTGTGATCTAGCATTGGTGTAGGTAGACCTTTTGCTCCCACCATTTGTGCCAATGCAAGTTTAATGGCAGATAATGAAATTAACAACACAACATTAAGTTTTCTACATTGTACACTTCGTTTTGCTAAGGGAGCCCAGAAAAAACACTTACAAATATAAAAGTAGGAAATATAAAAATATTAAAGTAACAAAAAAACAAGTCTTCATTGTTGCTTACAAAGAGTGCTACTTTGATTTTGTAGTACAATCCTAACAGAAAAATACAATACAGTATGCACTGACTGTATATCATCAGGTCACTTGACTTCTACTCTATCACAAGCCACGTGCACATAATGCATTCGCATGTCACTTTACATGGGAGACTTTTAAAAATGTTGTGAAACATGCAATTTTCCAAGCTGCCAAAGCGCTTAGGAGCTAAAGTAAAATAAAATGGGTGTAAACACATAAGAAAGCTGTGGACTACACAGCGGGCAGATGGACCACTTACAATGCTGCACGGAACTTCCCGTTGTAGGTAGAACCCACCCCCTACACAATACAGATTACTTGTCAGATTTTCGTTTTCAATTAGTGTCAGCTTCATCAGCCCTAACACACCATGGCCTGAATGGGCAAAGTCCTGGACGAGAATAAAAAACTCTCAGAATTCTATCAGACAGCAATATCAGAAGATGAAGTTGTCCTTTTGGGTACATTAGTTCACCACCACATACATAAGAGGATTCATTATTTTGGACCAATCTAGCGTCTCGATCTCATAAGCTTTAGATTCAGGTATACATGCATAATTTCTTCCATCTTGCAGAATTAAAAATATTCATACAATGTTTATTTTATTTTGCAAACTATTCTTGGCCCCATACTTTCCAGAATGCCCTCATTCTTATTTACATGTCATGAAACATTTGCGAGTAAAGCACATTATAAGTCTCAAAGTTGGACATTGTTTTAAAAGTAAACAGGTCTCCCTTCTATGCTTTCTGACCTGTGATGAGACAATTGTTGCTTTCCCTTCTGCCCGAGTCCACAGGTCCCAGCAGGTATTGGGTTTTCTCTTGGTTTAGTCCGAATGACACATCTGAATTCGAATGCATATCACCTGCAAATAAAGACACATAACCACAATTTAGAATATTACAGGATATAATTAAATACTATTTTTTTATTTGCATAGTAAAAAAGCTACACTTATGGACTCTTCTTAGCAGTCATTTCACATGAACCAAAAGAAGATTTGCTAATCAAAGTCATTGAGAGTAAATATAGTGTACGTTTGTTGACAGCTAGATATGTGAAAATATTCTGCAATCTATTCTTAGAAGAGTGGTCTGTTTTTGCAGGTGACTTCTGTACTGGCCAATGCAGAACTTTTCCTTCAATTGCTTTTAAAGAACAATCTAATTTAATTAGTGAGTGAAGAGGAGGGCACATAATCTACCCAACACCATTCAGACTTAAACCTCAGTATGCGTGGGAGCATACAGCATGCCCATCACCAATCTTGAAATAAACATCAGTATATGACGGAATACAGAGAGCCCATCTTTAACCAGCCTGACTTGTGCCGTAATACGTGTGGCAAACTATCAGCATGGCCAGTCATCCACAATCTGACTTAGAACCTTGCACGGATGGAGCACGGCACAAACCAATTACCATTCTGAAGTAGATCTCAATGCAGAAAGCATGGGATAAACCATCACCATTTTCAATTGGGTCTTGGTTTGAAAGACTAACCGTGACAATTTACAACCATGTAACTTAGGTCTCTGTGTCATGGTGCCAAATAATTGCTTCTCTGACTTAGGCCTCTATATTGAGTGACTGTGGTGATCGCACATAACCATTTTCAATCATGCCTCATTATGAAGGGAGGATGAGGTCCATACATAAACATTTTGGATGGGTCCTCTGTAAGCAGGAAGCAGGGTGTTCAACCATCACCATTCTTACTTGAGCCTCATTACAGATATAATTTGGAGATCGCCCATTACCACTCTGACTTAAGATCTAGCGGGTGATTTAGAGTTTGGTGGAGTGGAAGCTCTGCCATAAATTGGTGGACTCCTGTCCGTCAATACTGCAGATCCACTGCCCCATTTTGAGGTGGAGGAATCCCCAGGTTTCTGTCAGTGGAGCCCCAACTGGATCTAGATCAGCATATCACCCCCCTAAGGAGCATCAAACTGCAGTAATGGTATCCCAGTGCTATTTAGGCATTGGCTACAGTACCGATTATCCCTGCCTTGGTCTGTCAAGTGAGAAATGGTGGACCAGAGCAGGGAAAATCAACAATGGGCATGACAAGCAGGAAGAAAACTCCTTGTAAGTTGGTGTCACAGTTTTTCTCAAACACACTTTCACTTTTGGAGTTTGTTTGAGAAAACCCCAAAAATAGAATGCAGAGCAGCCAAAAAATATTGTGCATGTTCAGCATTCAGCTCCGCCTACAGGGAAGGCTTTACACAGGCTGATGCACTTTAGGACAGGCAGGGATTGTTAAATATTGAGGGCCACCTGGCAAACTACTAATATGCCTCTTAGATAAGAGAGAGAGAGAGCATTGTGCTCAGAATGTCAGGCCCTCAGTATGCCCAGAACCACAGAGCCACACCACCATTCTGATGAATTCCTCATTTTAGCCACACCACAGTGCCCGTCCATCTCTACTCTGAGGCAGGCCTGCGTATGGAAGAAGCTCATCCACAAGACCACAGTTCTTGAGAAGTACAGGTTGTCCCTATAACCATTCTGTGCACAACTTGTACACAAAAATCCCTGACCTGTGAAGATGCACCACAACCACCACCATGACCTTGGTAAAGAAACATACGGCCGACGTTAGCCCGTAAGGGAGGACCAAAACTTGACAGTGCGTGGAGCCCATTACAGAACACATGTACTTCTGTGTGACTGCAGGACTGTGTATGAAAATACAAGTAAGTCCCACACGTTGATGAACACATCCAGTCTTCCAGCTCCGGTACCAAAATGAACTATGCCAGGGAAAGCACATTTAACTCATCCTTGCAAAGGGAGTTCGGAAAGCCAAGAACCTGCATTCAAAAAAGACCCCATCTTTCTTGGAAACAAGAAAATAAAAGGAGTAGCGCCCCTGCCTGCTCTCAGTTTTCTGAAAACATTTATATGGCGTCGCTGCTAAACAGAGTAAGAACCTCATGATGTATTATGCGGACACGGCTGGCCGAAGTGGCAAAGGGAACTAGTGGAGTGGGAGGTGGCAAATCCTATAAAGGAAAGGCGTAGTCTCGTTTGACAATCCAGGGGATCACACGGTCCGTACTGCTGTACTGCCAGTTCACAAAAAGAATTCCTGCACCCCTATACCGGCCACACATGCACCACTGAGGGTGAACTAAAGCAGTTTGGCATGACGAGCCAGATAGGAGGAGTAAGAGGTCTGCTGCTGCTGTCTTGGAAGACCTTTGAAGCTACTACGCTCGCTGCACATGAGAAAAACTTGTCAGGGTGCTGCAAATGGTGCAAGGAATGGCACCCCCTAAAAAAAGACCACTGTCATTCTGCAGGACCAAATAGTCACCTGTATCTGTGCCAGTACGGGGGAGAAGACTGTCTCACTGATGTGTCATGGCGCACTATATTGTGCTTTTGTGTGTGGGTCAATTTGGAGCCTAAGAGCTCCTTAAGATGACCAAAGTAGTCATCACGAGGTAAAAGTCTGTAAAGAAATTCCTCCTCAATCTACTGCTGCACCTTACATCTATAACCAATCAAAATGGTCTTCATTATCGGAAAGTTTGTCACTCTCTGTAATGGATCCCAAGTAGGTGGGAGAGACTCAGAGGACAGATCCATCATCAATGCCACTGCTGGAGCAACCAGCAAGGCCTTTAACAACGCAAGTGGTACTGCACAGGACAGCTATTCAAACTTTTCAAATCTAGTCTGGAGCCTAGAGGAGACTCAAGCGGCAAGGAATTTGTAGGTAGAAGTATCCATACGAATATACACTGCCTATGCAAGTTACAATGCAAGGAATGGTATGTGATAAATCCACATTTAGCCACTAGTATCACTTCGTTCTACAGACTTGTGGGATGTCCATACTTCATCTCTGATACTGGAGATCATAATTCACAGCATAAAAATGATTAACATTGGAACTATGGGAGGGGACCACCATTCTCCCGCCCATATACCCCTCAACGACCGTCATCTTTTTCCCTCCATCACTTTTTCTGACTCACAGACATACAACCAGCAGAAGGGTGCAAGTGATAGTCTGGAGGAAGAGGCACAGGGACATTAAGTCTCTTTGGCTCCATCGTATTAAGGGAATTGAATTGCACCCTAGAACAATGAGGGAAAGTTGGAAAGGTGCCCTTTGTGCAGGATCACCCCGAATTGTATGCCTTTTTGTTGAACCCTATTTTTGCTAGCTATAGAATTGTGTGCACTTTACCCCTGCTAACTAGTTGTAAAGTGTGTGTGCTCCTCCTTTCAACATGGTACAATTGGTATACTCCTGATTGGCATATATAACCTACCTGTAAGTTACTGGTTTATGGTACCTACAGGGTACCAAGGGCCTGTAAGTTAAATGTCACCAATGGGTGCAGAACTCATTTTGCCACCCACTGCAGTAGCAGTGCAAACATGACTCCAGGCCTGCCACAAGTAGCCTGGTTTAAACTGCAAATGTGACCAGTCAAAATAACCCTCTTTGCCAGGTCTAAAACCCTCCTTTTAGATATTTATAAGTTACCCATAAGTAAGCCTTACTGCTCATTAAGGCTGGGTGCATGGAACTTAAAAGTAGGACATGTAAAGGTCGATGTTAAACATGTCCTTTCCAATGTACCCTCTAATTCTTTTCCTCTATGTGTGGCAGTGTATGGTCTCTGTGCGCTGCAGCCAAGGCTATGTGCGCCTGGAGCCCGACCGCGCGTGTGGGTGCAGCAACAAATATCAGTGCAGAGTGTGTTTGTATTCATGTTGATACTTTCTCAGAGGCACACAATATGCCCCGAACAGGGTCGGCCTTAGCGCTGGTGGCTCCCTGTGCGACAATGTTTGTTAGCGCCCCCCAATGACCACCTCCACCAGTGATTCCCTCACTATTACCCTTTAACAGTGCCACTCAAGTCTCCATTACCACTCTCTCTGAGATGCATTTAATTTGTTTTATAGCACCACTCATACCAGTGTAGGGTGTACTCTACATTGCACACACATTAAACAGAGACAATCAATCATAGGTATGTAAATCAGTGTATAAGAAATGTTACATATATTACAGAGGACTGCAAGGTGTAGGAGTGACATGTCATTCATACTGGTAGGCAATATGGTTAAAGAGTGCTTTGTCTGGAGAAGCACAAACTTGGAATTTGAAATGTAACACCATGGTTAGGGTTTCTCTTTAATAAGAACCACTTTATACCCAAATTAACCTTTTACCAACATTAGGATAATGAATGGCTGTGGGAAAAAATCATAACGCTCTAATTTATACCTTGCAGTATGCATGAAGTTCTTTGATGACAGTTAATAGTTTACTTTTCTATATTAGGATTTTAACTTATAAACTGCAAGTAACAAAATTACCTCTCTGACATAAGTAGTAACCCGCTAACCTATTTCAATTCTATGCACTTTGTGATCTGCATGGTACAAGTTCTTTGCAGCAGGCATATTAACTTTCACTAGAGCAAATTCCGACCTCTCTTCAGGCAGAACATTAACCACCAGAGTTATCTTGACATATTTATTATTGCCTGAAATTTGCTGGAGGCAAGGAACTTCGCAGCTGGTCCTTTTAAAACAATAATATACCTGCAAACATGGCGCCCCCACCCGAAGTACGAACCCGGTGCAGTGGCACTGGTGGCATTGCCATAGAGCCAGCCTTGGCCCCGTAGTCGTGCCCTATTAACAAAAGAAATGCAGCAAGTCTACAAGCACAACGTGTGCTTTCAGAATTACCTGAAAGCACACGTCGTGCTTGTAGACTTGCAGCATTTCTTTTTTTTAAATGGTGCGGCTTAAGGGCGGATTGTGTGCATTTGTGAAAGTATTCATGTTAATTACAGCGCATGACCATTTTACCAATAGTGATCACCAGAGTGCTTCAAGTGGGGTTACCAATAATAAACTCTTAAACGATTTGTCAGTATGAAATGACTCTGGATGGGCAACAAGTGCCCCTTAGGTGCCAAGGAGATTGGATCAGCAGTAAGACTTCCGAACTATTCTTGAATCTGCACGGCCTATGAATACTGGGAATAATTGATAGGCTGTTGCGCTCTTCGCTATGCTGTCTAGTTGTAACATGTTAAATCTTCATATAGGTTTGGGCAGGGCTTTAAGTGGGATGAAAAAACTGGGGGGAATCTCTCAAAGGGGTGTGGCCTATGTAATGAAGAGTGTGGCTTAAAAACACATAAGCTAAAAATCTGTGCTTATCATAGTGTGCAACCCGACTGGAATTTTGCTGCTTCTGTCATTGCATCCAGACATTTACTACAACAAGTAACATTACACCTATAACAAGCCAGGACTGTTGGCTTTGTAAATGGTTCTTAGTTGCATATGATAAATAACCACCAACTACGCCTTCGTTGTATATAACATTGAAAATGCTTCCGTTCTGACATGATGAGATTGAAAGAACTATAACGAGTCTCTTTGAAGTTACATCAAAGGCTGTGAAGTGTGGTACTGCCGTAGAGTTAAGATTTTTTTTTTTACCCTGAGGGTGAGGGCAAAAATGGAGAGCCCAAAAGAAATGCAGCAAGTCTACAAGCACGACGTGTGCTTTCAGGTGATTCTGAAAGCACACGTCGTGCTTGTAGACTTGCTGCATTTCTTTTGTTAATAGAGCGAAGCACACAATCTGCCCCGCTCTATTAACAAAAGAAATGCAGCAAATCTACAAGCACGACGTGTGCTTTCAGAATCACCTGAAAGCACACGTCGTGCTTGTAGACTTGCTGCATTTCTTTTGTTAATAGAGCGAAGCACACAATCTGCCCCGCTCTATTAACAAAAGAAATGCAGCAAATCTACAAGCACGACGTGTGCTTTCAGAATCACCTGAAAGCACACGTCGTGCTTGTAGACTTGCTGCATTTCTTTTGTTAAAAGGGCGCGGCTGCGGGGCAGATTGTGTGCCTTTGTGAAAGTAATCTTGTTAACTGCAGCACATGACGGGCGCTGCGATTAACATGAATAATTTCACGAAGGCACACAATCTGCCCTGCAGCCGTGCCCTTTTAACAAAAGAAATGCAGCAAGTGCTGGAGGCACTTGCTGCTGAACTTACCTGCCACTGTGCGCGCTTCACACATCAAACTGCGCGCTCGAGGTGACATAGGTGCGCATGCACACTTTACAGGGGACAGTGGCCCTTACAGTGACTATCACCTGAAAGCTGTTTTCACTGTAGGAGGGTTCCATAGAAAAGCAATGGGATACAATATTAAGTTTAATACATGTTATCTCCGCCTAATAAACAGTTAAATAAATATTTTAAGGACTCTTTTTAATAGTTAAACAAAATCCAACTCAATGGTTAAGTCTACTTTTGTCTATTACAGAAAAGGTATTTAAGAAAAGTTACCTTTTGCTTGCCTAAAGCCTCTGGACGTTTCCATAAGCATAAACATTAGGTTGCCCTGAATGGGCAAAGATAACTTAACCAATCTGAACCTGATAGAATATGCAGTGGAAGCTGGGAGTATCCTCTTGACAATAATGTGTCATGTCCTGCTTGAATATCACATCCTGCCTGGCAGGTCTGCTGGACTTTTCATTTGACACTTGGGGAGCACTTCAGAGATGTCTCCCCGGTCAGTGGCCAATGTTAAATGACTCTTAGGCAAAGCCTTCAGGCTCCATTTACAGTGGGCATCTTTTGACATTACAGTGTCAAAGCCTGTTTGACAAGTCTGCTGGGTTTACATATGCCATTTGGGGTGCACTTCAAAGGTGGGAAACAGAATGCCAAAACACTTTGGGGCCGATTCCGATCTCGGTCGGAGGCGCACCCAATACCATTCGGTCGGGAAAAAAGCCATGCGAAAGCCAGTTTCCCGACCGATCCGTACAGCACACCGAACGAGCAAGTACGATGCGCACAACAGCAAAAATTCCGGCCGAGCCGTACTCACCCAAACCAGGTCCTGTTCTCCGACCGAGGCGAATCCGGAAACGCCGAATCGAGTCGCACGGAAGGGAAAATGCAGCCCCGTCCGGCCGGACAAGTACGATGCGCTTTCCGTACGCGCCGAACCCGTCGCTACGCACGGCACGTCAAAGCATCCGGGAGAGGCGCACATAAGCTCCGAATCGCGCCACAACACGATCCACGGCTACGAGACAGAACACAGCACAGACGAGGACGACGCGAAGCGACGAGGGACGAAGCGAAGCGACGAGGACGAAGCCAAGCGGCGAGGACGACGCGAAGCAACGAGAAGGACGAACGACACGAACCAACCATGAATCCCTTCGTCCCGATCATACCAATATTCTACATCTACTACCGGAACAGGCACGGACGCGTACGGCGCAGAAGGTAAGTCAGACACCAACCACAAAACACATACAACACGTACACGACACATCACACACATACACTGGGAATCTGAATATACTTGCAACAGCAGCACCATAGGGGCGGGATGCCCATCACCAATGCCACATATGCACACAGGGGCCTGAATGCGCGCCACCACCCCAACCCAGGGGGGCTGGATGCCAACCACCCTCAACCAGGGGGGCAGGATGCCTACCACTACTACCACCCTCACCCAGGGGGGCAGGATGCCTACCACTACTACCACCCTTAGCCAGGGTGGCAGGATGCCTACCACTACTACCACCCTTAGCCAGGGGGCAGGATGCCTACCACTACTACCACCCTTAGCCAGGGGGCAGGATGCCCACCACTACTACCACCCTTAGCCAGGGGGGCTGGATGCCTACCACTACTACCACCCTTAGCCAGGGGGCAGGATGCCCACCACTACTACCACCCTCACCCAGGGGGGCTGGATGCCTACCACTACTACCACCCTCACCCAGGGGTGGCAGGATGCCTACCACTACTACCACCCTTAGCCAGGGTGGCAGGATGCCTACCACTACTACCACCCTTAGCCAGGGGGCAGGATGCCCACCACTACTACCACCCTTAGCCAGGGGGCTGGATGCCTACCACTACTACCACCCTTAGCCAGGGTGGCAGGATGCCTACCACTACTACCACCCTTAGCCAGGGGGCAGGATGCCTACCACTACTACCACCCTTAGCCAGGGGGCAGGATGCCCACCACTACTACCACCCTTAGCCAGGGGGGCTGGATGCCTACCACTACTACCACCCTTAGCCAGGGGGGCTGGATGCCTACCACTACTACCACCCCCACTCATAGGATGGACAATGCATGACACAACAAGCACACCACAACCTAGGGAATGCAAGATTAAGACATCCCCCCACCACCATGACAAGCGTGTGTAGGCTGTGTCAAATGCCTACAACACCGAACATGACTTTCAACATACAATGTGACCCCCTAGCACATGTGCCACACATATATGTGTGTGGCACCCACAATGCAAGCAGCCCATGACCATTGTGGCAATGGGGCCTAAACCCCCATCATCACAGTGACCAAAAGGTAAGTGTGGGGTCCATAGCTGAAGCACATTTTGACCATTGTGGCAATGGGGTCTAAACCCCCATCATCACAGTGACCAAAAGGCAAGTGTGGGGTCCATAGCTGAAGCACATTTTGACCATTGTGGCAATGGGGTCTACACCCTCATCATCACAGTGACCAAAAGGTAATTGTTGACAAAGAAAGAGCTGCAACTGCCAAACTGCATGGATCATTCCTGCTCACAGAACCAAAAACTCATCTGTGGCAAAGTAGTGTATGTGTCCCATTGCAACATAAATTGGGGAGCCAAATACTGCAGTGCAAATGAAACATTCCTTTGGCCATGTGCAGACAAACAACACCCATGGGGGCTGAGACCGTCAACAGTCATCAATGACACAATGACAGAAGTGACCATCAGAATGCAGAACCACATATTTGCACCAATGGGCACACAAATGCAGATACCCTGTGGAGACAGCAGATGTGAGGTGAACAGATACCATACCATGGCAGCAATGGGACACACAAACCATGATCACTGTGCTGACCGATTACCTAGGAGTCCCAGGGACAGCAGGGGAAACACACCAAACAACATACAGCCAATGGCACACCCAAGATATGCCAATGCAGTGGTGCAGATGCACAAACACAAACAGGCAGACCAACACTGTCATCATACACAGCAGGTGAGGGGTGGGGGTGCCAGTGTCCCCAGGCAACCACACAACACATGAGGAGAGCTGAATACCAATCATACAGATGTGCATACACTGCCACACTAAGGTAACTCATGGATCCAAATCCCCTATGTGGGCAAGCAGGCATTGTCAGGTGAGAGGGAGCACAAAACACACATGTCACACAGGCACGTAGGAACAACAACTGACACAGCAAGTCACAGACACACCACAGCACCACCCCCAGGGCCCCCACAATGTGGTGACCCTGGGCTGAATAAAAATACCACTGTGATGACAAAGCTAAATGTCGTTCACACTATGAACCACAGTCAGGTGTCCTGAGCAACAAACTACCATCACACCTACACAAGCACAAATCAATCAGCATGGCCAGTAAGCCAAGGCCAACATGGAGGCAGGGGCCTAGCCGGGCAACAACTCTCATCTGCACACACTCAACACCACACCCCTCGACCTCCAACAATGTGCAGCAGTGAAGTACACATGCACTGGTGACATTGCACATGCACCCATGACTATTCCAGGGTGGTGGGTGGGAACCAAGGTGTAGAAACACATCACACATGGACACTCAACAAGACTCCTGAATGTCTGACACACTGCACACTACGCTGTACATGGACATGACGGCAATACCACACCGACCAATGGGATCCCAGCCACAGTCACACACCAATGAAGAAGCCAAGGTCACCCACAAAGAACACACATAGACAACTTCCAACATTGCAGCTCTGACCCTGAGGAGTGGCAGCAGTCACACACACAACATGTCACAATCACTGAAAGATAACACAAACTGGAAATCACATGACAGGGGCAAACAACAAGTGCCAAGGGGAAACCTGACTGTGACCCATCTGCGTCTGCACACAAACTCAGCCCTGACAGCAAACACACCTATGGGTGACACCCTGATGACCAGTAATGTGCCATGCACCCACATCACAGAGAACACAGGGAGAAGACTTTGGGGGAACATAGCTCAAGTCAGCAAGCATCACAAACAGGTACAACACTAGGGATCACAGCATGCGCAGATGAATGGAAGTGAACACACAGACATGCACATACAACACACACCTTGGGTGCAGGCAATGTCACACGTGTACACACTGCCATGAGGGGACTCCACTCCTGTGTGAGGAAAGCTGTGCCATATGTTGCCTCAGTAGGGCCCCATCATGTCAGCTGAGCACTTGGTCACACAATCAACAATTAGCACCAAATGAGGGCTCCCATCACATCAGCCTGGTCATGGATGTGCCAACGGAATCATCAGCACAGATCCAACACACTTGTATAGCAATGTTGCACTGACTACACGGATGAGTCCCTCCCCATTGATGCCCAAACCTGCATGTCCACTGGAGATGGCAACACGGTCAGGGAAGTAGACAAATGCAACGATGGCAGGCACAACAGATGTGCAGGGGTGGAAGCCACAGATATGAAATTGCCAATGTAAGTAGGAAACCCATTGCCAAATACTGAACACATGACACCCTCAGATGCTGCTATTGATGACATGGATACACCACATGATAGGACACATTCCCCCTGGACCACATGGGTTCCTGCACAGTAACACTTCATAATCATGAGACCAGATATCACCATCACTGCAGCAAGGGCATGGTTAGCTGCACCAACAACATGTACATCTGAAGCATGAGCACTAGAGAAAAGAAAGTTGCTTTATTCAGCATATGTGTTGAGGCCAAACGAAGTCCTGAAAAAAGAGCAAAGGCCAATGGCCAGTCCATTGTCAAAGTTCAAACAGGGTGACACTGGCAGATGTCACCCTACGCATGCCTGCACAATACCAGGGACAATCCACTAGGAGGGGCAACCGGGGGGCAGGCCAGGCACCGCAGGGACAGGATCAGGGCTCACCAGGGGAGTCAGGGAAGGGGTGGTGGGTGCAGGAGAGCCACTGACAACTGCAGTGGAGGTGTCTGACATGGTGTGTGCCGGCACAACTGGGGGGCATGACACAGATGTCGTGGGTGCCGGCACAACTGCAGTGGACCCTGCAGATGGGGTGGACAGGTCCGCCACTGCAGTGCCCAAGTCAGACAGGGCGGTAGTGGACTCCACTGCAGTGCCTACCTCCAGGGGAGGAGAATGGGGAACAGGCAAGGTGGGTTGGACAGAGGGGGGACACCCTCACCACATCAGTGGCACAGACAAGCGCAGCGGGGGGTGTGGTGCTGGGAGAGCAAGTGGCAGGGGGAGAAGGCCGGAGCATCTTGGGGATGGTATATCTGTGGGTGGGGGAACCTGGGGCAGGGTGTGGTGGGGGCACCTGTGCAGTGGGGGCCTGAGGGATGGAGGACGGAGACCTTGTGCCTGAGCTGCAGGGTGGTGGCGGGGTCTTGCTCTTAGCACTCCGGGGGACTTGCGGGTGGGGGCCTCAGTCCGTCTGCGCCTGGGGGAGGGTGTCCGGGGGCGAGGGGCACTCTGCTCCGTGTGGGTGGGCTTCCTCTTCCCCCGGGATGCTGGAGCAGCTTCATCGGTGGGGAAGAGGCCGAGGTCACAGAGGAAGAGCTGCTGTGACTTTGGGGTTGCAGGTGAGGCAAGGGAGGGTGCTTTGGAGGGAGAGGGAACTGAGGACTGCGCAGTGCATGTGGATGCGTGTGTGTGTTCCAGGGCCCCATCCCCTGTGAGTCTGGCTTCAGTCCCCTGAATGTGCGTGCGTGTGCGTTTTGTCATTGGCGTGTGTGTCAGTGTGCTGGATGTGTGTGTGCTGGTGTGTGCCTGTGCCAGTGTGTGTGTGCCTGGGATGGGTAAGGTGCTGGGGAGTGTGGATGGAGCAGAGGCAGGAGGGGTGAGGGACCGTTTGAGGAGGGACACTGCTGCCGTCAGGGAGGAGTCCATGGACCTATTGCCCCTCTGTAGGTCAGACATGCCCGATGAGATGCCCTCCATGAACGACACCAGCTGAGTCAACAGCGCGGTGTGCGCATGGAGGACACTCAGCATGGCTGTCTGCCCTACATGGAGCTGGCGAAGGAGGTACACAGACTCCTCACTCAGGGCAGCAGGGGACACAGGGGCAGGGGGTGCGGTGCCTGGCCCAAAGGAGACACGCTCCCGGACATGGGAGCCTCCACGGACCTGGGGAATGGGAGCCGATGGGAGGGCGGTGGTGGTGCTGGTGGTGGCGGGGACAGCAACACTAGCTGGGGTGTGGTGGCTGCTGACACCCGCCTCCACAAGGGAGTCATCCTCCGAGTTGCTCTGGTCCTCAGCTGAGGTGGATGCTGCTGAGGACTCCTCGGTGTGGCTCCCCTCGCCCTCCGTGCCACTGGGTCCCTCCGACCACTCCTCGGCTGCTGACCCAGTCTGGCTCTCCGGCTCCTCCTGGTCCGTGGAGCTGTCCCCTTCCGTGGCCGTGGATGTATCTGCAAACAATGGGGAAACAGACAGACATCAGTCACCTGCACCAAACGCACACACCACTGTGAGCACAGCACATTACAGAGCAAGCCCTGGCATCATTAGTTGTACATTGCTAAAAGTGCCCTAATTGAACAGGAGAAGTCAATTGTCAGTCTGATGCCAAGCATGGCACTCACATCCCACATGGCCTTGCACCCATCTGTCTGGTGTCTGTTGGATTGCAACACCCCAGTGTTGACACATGCACCAAGTACACAGTAGTTGGACAGTGCAGAGGACACGGTGTGGACACATCACAGCTCTTGCCACTGAGTCAGTACAGGTTTACGGATGTAAGGGATGCCCAGAGTCAAATAGGAAATGCATGTGATGCATTCCAGCGACAGACACCATGATGCACCCATGTCCTGATAGCCAGCGCCACTATGGTGTGCATGTAGCACATGTCACTCCCCTGCAGGATCACCAATCAGTAGACACATGCCATGGCGGAGGCATGACTGCAAAGTCATACATCACTGTCTCAGTGATGTATGACTTTGCAGCCAGATCAACAACACTCTGCACTGTGTCACAATAGTAGGTCATGGGGAATGCAAGTCCTGGAGCTGCACAAGTGCACATGTACATCCCCCCACAACACATCCTCTTAACCCTCATCTGTCCAGGTCATACCTATTGGACATATGGGAGACCTGTGACACTACCCTCTGAACCTGAGCCCCTCACACTCTGCTGTGCATGGGGAACAGCTGCCTGAACTTCACATTTACATGCCCCAGTCTGCATGGGCAGCTGATCAGACACCTATGTGTCACACAAGTATCGTCTCCTATGGTCACATCTCCAGTGGCATGCTGAGCCCCTACCAAGAAACTCCACAGCAGTCCTGGCGACTAATCCACAGCACACTGACACAGAGGCAGACACCTGAGGGGTCAAAACACTGTGCACAATGTGTCCTCTGATACACGGGAGTGGGAGTACAGAGTGTATTGTATGGCCTGGAGTAGGCATGACTGTCCAGCCCCACATGAATGAGGGATGAGCCCTGGACTGTAGGCAGCTGGCTAAGTATGTGTGACACACGTCATATACATACTCCTGGGGCCCAAACATTGTTCCCACCCGCAGCATGGGTGTGTGCCAGGTACCCCAGCCACATGTGGTGGATCAGCTCAGCAATTGGACCACAGATCAAAGTAACACGCTGAATACATGTCAGAATACAGGCATTGTGTAAGCAATGGACCCACCCATGATGCCCACCACAGAGTCAGGGAAACAGATGCTGTCTCCCACCTTGAGTCAAGCAAACTGCAAGGACACAGTCCTAAGTGACAGAATTCCCTGCATGTAAGGGCCACACCTGGGTATCAGATGAGGAGTGGGCAGTGCACAATAGAGGGACATGGCTCCTGGACAACATGACTGCTGTACTGTGGCAGTTCAACCTGGCCCGAGGAGGGCACATAACATGTTAGACAGAGTACACAGTGCAGTCTTTGACTCACCCCCTCCTTGCTGCTCTCTGGCCTTCAGCTGCCCATCCAGGTCTGGAAAGACCACCGCCAGGATCCTGAGCATGTGGGGGGTCAGGGTCCGTGTTCCGCCCCTCCTGCGAGGAGGCGACAGCTTCAGCTGGACCCGTGCAATCCTCCGGGTCCAGCCCCGAAGGTCCTGCCACCTCTTTTGGCAGTTGCGGATCCGGCGCTTGTAGACCCCCACGGACCGGACAGCCCGGACGATGTCCTTCCATATCTCATGCTTCCGATGGGCAGAAGCCTGTCAGGATGACAAAGTGATAAGGCCATTATTACACATGCAACATATCCGTGCATGACACAGTTGCATATACATGTCGCAATCACAGGGGCACATGGTGTACCCAGGCAGTGCACGGCTGCCCATGGACAGTTTTCCAGAAGTCACTACATGGTATCATAGCATGGGGAGTAAAACCCTGTTCAGAAGCACTGTCACTGCACCATACCTGTCCAGTGCAAGTCACTACACACTATGGGGGGTGACAACTACTCAGTGAGCCTGCTAGCCAGTGGTGTGCTGACTCTCAGCCTTGCTAGTCAGACAAAATGCACATTCAGAAAGGCAGTGCACAGAACACTCACCTGCTCCCCTGGTGTCCCATACAGCTTGCTGTACTGTGGAAGTAGGCTGTCCAGCAGGGCCTGGTTCTCTTCAAGGCTGAAGGCTGGGGCTCTCTCCACAGTACGTGCCATTGCAGGGTCCAGAGGGGCAGAGACAGCAGCAGTGCAGTGGCAGATGTCGTCCTGGAGCATGTAGTGCAGGCAAGTGGGCTCTCAGGGGAACATGCAGCAATATATATGTGCTGGAGAGGCAGATACTGTCCCTTGTGTCCAAAGTGATAGGTCCAAGTCGTTTGCATCTTCTGAATCTGGCCAATCCATGGAATAGCAGCACCAAAACACGCCCACAGCATCCTTCAAAATTTCAACTTCATGACATACATGATTTTGCAACATTGTTGTGGGTGACCAACTGATTTTCCAGCAACCGACTCGTTCGAATATTCGAAAACGCGTCCGTTGCCAGGCAAGCCCATTGTCAATGGGTGCGCACCGATCGGTCCATTGAGGTACAACGCGCACAGGGGTACAACGCGTACCCGCACACATTGAATGCAATGGGCCGGCCGGAGGCACCGATCGGTCCATTGCAGTACAACGCGCACAGGGGTACAACGCGTACCCGCACACATTGAATGCAATGGGCCGGCCGGAGGCACCGATCGGTCCATTGCAGTACAACGCGCACAGGGGTACAACGCGTACCCGCACACATTGAATGCAATGGGCCGGCCGGAGGCACCGATCGGTCCATTGCAGTACAACGCGCACAGGGGTACAACGCGTACCCGCACACATTGAATGCAATGGGCCGGCCGGAGGCACCGATCGGTCCATTGCAGTACAACGCGCACAGGGGTACAACGCGTACCCGCACACATTGAAAGCAATGGGCCGGCCGGAGGCACCGATCGGTCCATTGCAGTACAACGCGCACAGGGGTACAACGCGTACCCGCACACATTGAAAGCAATGGGCCGGCCGGAGGCACCGATCGGTCCATTGCTGTTCAACGCATCACTGTACATGTGACTGGCATATGTCAGCATGCCTGTCTCAGATGGACATATGCCAGCCACAGATAGCTCCCAGGGAGTGAGGGGCACACCTACATCACGACAGCCTGTCCAAACCTTATCATAAGGCATGTAAGGCTGCATTTCCTATTGTGTGTATGTTGGTGTACATGTTGTCCTGTGGGTGTCACCTGTGGGCAGCCACCCCCAGGCTGTGCACGTGTTAATGGGGACAGGATCCTGGGTGTTACGTGTACGTGACCACTGTGATGTGCAACTGTTCATATCTGTGCATGTGCCATGGTCACATTTCACAGTGGTGTTTGTGTATGTCATGTCACATACCCCGTGAGTCCCATGTGGGACGGTATGTTTGAGCCAGGGTGTCCCAGTGGCACAATAGTGATGGCCCTCCACAGTCTTTGTGCATGTAGTGTTTACAATGTCTCTGATTTCATGTGCACAATGGGAGACAGTCTCCACATCCACGTTGTGTGTGCATGGACTCTGATGTTGTGCGTGTGTGTCACAGACGTCCATGGCTCTCCTGCCATGGCAAGTGTGGCCACTACCTGTGGGGGTCATGTTTGTTTTGTTGTGGTGTACACATGATACTCCAGGTGATGCCAGTGTCCATGTGGCATTACAGGGTCCCTGGGAATGTGCCTGTCGTTGAGCTGTGGTGCCTGGGGCACATCTGTCCTCACATGTCACTGGGGGGTGACTGTGACACAGCATCATGATATCCAATGGGCCAACCTGGGACAAATTGATGCCACCTGTAGGACCGTGTTGACAGATGTTGGCCATGTATGTACCATACATGTCGTTCCGGTACTGCACACTTCATGTAGTTGTGCCTCATGATGATGTATGTTGGGATCTTGAGTGTGTTCAATGCCGCATATGTGGGGTGACTGACGATCTTGCTTACTTCTCCTCTGCACTGCAGGGCTCCTGCTGTCCATCGGCCATTCCCAGACCTGGCAACGATGGTGGAACGGGACAGCATCCGACGGTACCGCTTCACCAGGCAGCTGATTGAGGATTTGGCAGTGCAGTTGTCCCCACATTTGCAGCCTGGCCGGCCGTATCCTACAGCGCTGACCCCCAAGGTGAAGGTGATGGCAGCCCTACACTTCTTTGCCACCGGTACCTTCCAACATACTGTGGCGTCTGCTGGTGGGATGTCACAGACCATGTTCAGCCGTGTGCTCCGCGATTTCTTGGCGGCAATGTTGCTCTTCCTGAACCGGTACATCTATTTCCCTAGACTGCGACGACTCACTGACGTGAAGAGTGACTTTTATGCCCTGGGGAGGATGCCGCATGTCATTGGCTCCATTGATGGGACACATGTGGCTTTGGTACCACCACAGGCCCAGGAGCAGGCCTACAGGAACCGCAAGCACTACCACTCGGTCAATGCACTGGTGGTGTGTCTTGCAGACATGACCATCACACACGTGTGTGCCCGTTTCCCTGGTTCAGCACACGATGCCTTTGTGATGAGGAGTAGTCGCATCCCCAGGTTGATGGCACAGATGCAGAACCAGCGTGCCTGGCTTGTCGGTGTGTACTGACTTTGTGCCATTGTGTGTGATCTGATCTGTAGTATTCCGCCCACTTTTCCAAGTCAGCTGATGTGCACTTGTCTGTCCGTAGGTGACTCGGGATACCCCAACATGCCGTGGTTGCTGACACCCCTCAGGAACCCTGTGACACCTGCCCAGATGCGCTACAATGAGGCACATGGTCGGACCAGGAGAGTGATTGAGCGGACCTTTGGTCTCCTGAAGAGCCGCTTCCGCTGCCTGGACAAGACCGGAGGGTCCCTCCCATATGCCCCTGCGAAAGTGTGCAAGATTATCATCGTCTGCTGCATGCTCCACAACCTGGCAGTGCGGAAGGAGTTGCCTCTCATCCAGGATGACGATGACCAACATCCGCCACCTGTGGAGGATCCTGGCCTGGACCACGATGCCAGTGACGATGATGATGATGATGGTGATGGTGATGTCCGCACACAGCTCATCACCAACTTCTTTAGCTGAATGTGAGTATCCTGAGGTGTCATGTGAATGATGTGAGTTGGCATGATGTGTGGGTGGTGCTCTGGTGCTGTTGGAGTGTGTCCATGGGCTACTTGACTGGATGTGTGTTGCGATGTGTGGTGACAGGTGGGCTGTACTCCCCAACAGTGTTGACATGCTAACTTGGTTCTGGGTGGGTATCTTGTAACATGTATTGTGCATGAGTTTTGCTGTTCTGTCCTGTACTCCATTGCTTTTGACTGTGTGTCATTTCTGTCCTTCACAGGGTACTTTCAGATTCGTTTGGTCAACTGTGTCCACCGACAACGTGATTGCACATCCAGGCTGGTAGCTGTTGTGTCCCTACAGGTGATGTGCGCCACACCCATGGACTTCCTTCTGTCTACAGTTGTTGACTGTGTGCCCGCTACCAGGTGGGGTTACCTTGCATCTGTAGTGGTTACGGCATGTTGCTACTGTGTAATAAACCTGTGCTTCACTTAGTGATGTGCGTTGTCTGTGGTCACACATTTGACTGCCATTTGCTTACTGCACCTGTGGGCTACTTGACTACAACTGGGAATGGGTGTGGTGTCTGTGCATTGCACCGTCTTCCCTGGCAACATCAGTGTAGGCAATGAGTCAGATGGCCTAGGTGTGTATGTGTTGTGTAGCCCTGGTGGTGTGTCTCCCTCATATGTGTCACGTTGCCTGTACTCACATGCCTGTGTTGTCCTTGCTGTTGCAGTTCGCATACACAGTGTAATTTTGTTGTTCATCATCCCCATAACAGTACCCACGTTGGAATCACGACAGAGGCAAGTATGGTGTATTATTGTGTTTATTGTGATACATCTGTGATAATAGTGCATAGGATGGATTGTGCTGTACATGAATCTTGCAATCCCAAGTTCCTAGATGAATAGAAAGTCCAGGTAGACAGGATCCCCAGTATCGGGGCCACAGTTGTCTGACACATTGTTCCAACTTGTACTCCCCATGCAATGTGTGGGAGTAGTGTTGCCATCAACAGGGTGAACAGTCTGTGCACAAAGGCGAAAATCCAGAACAGGTTCAGGCTTCCTGGGAGTTGCGCTTGGCCATCAGCCTCTCACTTTCCCCTCCTCGGACGACCCCTCTTCTTGGGGGGGGCCCTCAAGTGCAGGCTGCTGCGGTGCAGGGGACTCTCCGCCAGAGTCCTCCTCCCTCCCTGTGGCAGTTGCAGTTTGTTCGGTACCAGATGTTGTTGGCACACAGGGAGGTGTGGACTGGTTGCTGTTCATCTGGCGGAGGCATTGTAAAATGTCCCTGTGCACCGCCGTCATCTCATGTAGTACATCCCACTTGGACTCCACGCGGGTCATGTGGGAGTCCACACGTGACATGTGGGAGTCCACACGTGACATGTGTGACTCCACATGGGACATGTGGGAGTCCAAGCGGGCATGATGGGCAGCCTGCTGCTGTTTGATGTCTCTGAGGAGCCCCACTACCTGGCTGAGCTCTCCGGTGCTGGACTGGTACGCATCAGCTATGCGTACCAGTTGTGGGTCTTCATGCACACCAGCAACGTCTGCAAGCAGCGACCTCTGTCTCCCACCCCTCCCACCACCCCTGCTGACATGTGCAGTGTGTGCAGTTGCACGCACAGATAACCCTGGTCCACCTTGGGGGTTGGTGGTGGTGGTGGTGTCCATGGCCCCAGGTTGGTCCAGGGTCACTGCGCTGGTGTTGTTCCTTATTCTGTCCATGTCGGCAGGGATGGTATTCGTGGTGACAGTCGTTGGAGGGGTGGGTGCAGGGGGTGCAGCTGGTGGACCTGCTGGTGCTGCAGCTGGTGGTCCTGCTGGTGCAGCATGTTGACTTGCACCGGATGTGCCAGGTTGTTCTTCATCGTCCGAGGAGGACAGAGGCTGTACGACGCCAGTGAGCTCGGCATCCTCTTGAGCCTGGGACTGGGACTCCTCAGCGTCTGCTGCTGTGTCCCTATCATCACCTGTTTTTGGGAGACACAAACAATGTATGTCATGTTTCTGCAGGCATCAGTGGTTGACACACCTGACAGTTGTGACTGTGCCTCGGGGTGCGGGCCTGTACATTGTATTGTCCTAAGTCGTCACAGTCAGGGGTTGATATTGGTGTGGCACATTGTCCTGCATTATTTGGGCATTTCTATGTATTCTCTGGGGTGTGAACATGGTCTGCATTGATTGTGTTTGGTTGACAGCCAGACCTCCTTCCCACCCACCCACCCACCCAGTCAGTTATCCCACCATGGAACGTGCTTGCATTGCAGGGAGTGTAAGTTGTCTCTCAGGATGTCAGTCAGAGGTGTCCTGCTGTTTGTTGGTGCACAGTTGGCAGCAGGGCCTTGTGCTCCCCACAGCAGTAGCCAGTGTCAGCCATCTTGTGAGTCCTTCTCCACTCCCTGTGATGTGAGCATGGTTCAGGGTGGTGTTGATGGGCCAGTTGTGAGGCTGAGCAATGTCTGTGACTACGACTCCCATCATGCTATTGCCTCCACCCCCTTCCCAGCATGCCCATGCTTCCTTCCTTTTGACTCTGCTTCCCTGTGGGGTGGGCTGGCTGTGCTGACAGGATGGCTGGGAGTGTTGTCCTGGCAGTTGTTTGGCTAAGAGTCCCAAGAGTGTCCCTGTGCTTCACACAACATAACCCAGGGTGGTGGTGCTTTGTGGGATCTTGTGTTAGGATGGAGGGCATTGCATTCTACCAGGTGGGTACTGTGGAGTTTGTGTTGGGGGGGGTGTGAGGGGAGGTGCTGGTGACTATGGTCAGTGCTGCAAGTCCCCCTTCCCACCCAGCCAGCCGGATATCCCACCATGGAACGTGCTTGCATTGCAGGGAGTGGAAGTTGTCTCTCAGGATGTCAGTCAGTGGTGTCCTGCTGTTGGTTGATGTGCAGTTCCCAGCATGCCCTTGTGCTCCCCACGACACAGCAACAGTGTCAGACATCTTTGATGGGCCTTTCTACTCTCTGTGGGATGTGCATGCGTGAGTGTGAGCTTGCTGGGCCATGTGGTGGGGGATGTAGAGCTGTGACTACGACTCCCATCATGCTATTGCCTCCACCCCCTTCCCAGCATGCCCATGCTTCCTTCCTTTTGACTCTGCTTCCCTGTGGGGTGGGCTGGCTGTGCTGACAGGATGGCTGGGAGTGTTGTCCTGGCAGTTGTTTGGCTAAGAGTCCCAAGAGTGTCCCTGTGCTTCACACAACATAACCCAGGGTGGTGGTGCTTTGTGGGATCTTGTGTTAGGATGGAGGGCATTGCATTCTACCAGGTGGGTACTGTGGAGTTTGTGTTGGGGGGGGGTGAGGGGAGGTGCTGGTGACTATGGTCAGTGCTGCAAGTCCCCCTTCCCACCCAGCCAGCCGGATATCCCACCATGGAACGTGCTTGCATTGCAGGGAGTGGAAGTTGTCTCTCAGGATGTCAGTCAGTGGTGTCCTGCTGTTTGTTGGTGCACAGTTGGCAGCAGGGCCTTGTGCTCCCCACAGCAGTAGCCAGTGTCAGCCATCTTGTGAGTCCTTCTCCACTCCCTGTGATGTGAGCATGGTTCAGGGTGGTGTTGATGGGCCAGTTGTGAGGCTGAACAATGTCTGTGACTACGACTCCCATCATGCTATTGCCTCCACCCCCTTCCCAGCATGCCCATGCTTCCTTCCTTTTGACTCTGCTTCCCTGTGGGGTGGGCTGGCTGTGCTGACAGGATGGCTGGGAGTGTTGTCCTGGCAGTTGTTTGGCTAAGAGTCCCAAGAGTGTCCCTGTGCTTCACACAACATAACCCAGGGTGGTGGTGCTTTGTGGGATCTTGTGTTAGGATGGAGGGCATTGCATTCTACCAGGTGGGTACTGTGGAGTTTGTGTTGGGGGGGGGTGTGAGGGGAGGTGCTGGTGACTATGGTCAGTGCTGCAAGTCCCCCTTCCCACCCAGCCAGCCGGATATCCCACCATGGAACGTGCTTGCATTGCAGGGAGTGGAAGTTGTCTCTCAGGATGTCAGTCAGTGGTGTCCTGCTGTTTGTTGGTGCACAGTTGGCAGCAGAGCCTTGTGCTCCCCACAGCAGTAGCCAGTGTCAGCCATCTTGTGAGTCCTTCTCCACTCCCTGTGATGTGAGCATGGTTCAGGGTGGTGTTGATGGGACAGTTGTGGGGGGGGCAATATGTGTGAGTGCGACTCCCATGATGCTATTGGCTACACTGACTTGGCCAGCATACACAGAATTCCTTCCTTTGAGTGGTCTTCACTGTGTGTTGGTGTTGTTGTGGTGGCTACATGTGTGGATGTGTGTGTTAGTTCTATTTGTGCCACTGCCTAGCTGTAGTTGTGGTTGTGTTTGTACATGTGTTGGCACAGTTGGATGTGACTTTTTTGATGGCATGTGTTGTGTTTATCTGACTGACATACACATTTTGGGATGATTCTGTTCTAGTTGCTGTGTAATTGCTATGAGTGCATGGTTTGACTCTCCCCTTGACAGTGATGTGTGTGTTTTGTGGCAGTTTATTGTGTACATTTGTTGTGTACTCACCAGGCTCTGGGATGTCCTCTAGTCCATATACGCTCACTGGCGGAAGGATGGCCCGCACCTTCTCCTCCCAGGGCCTGAGGTATACTGGCTTGGCAGGAGGGCCACTGCCGGTGTATTGGCTCAGGTGGTAGTCTTTCTTGAGCAGCTCCCGGACCCTCCTGCGCACGTCATACCACCTGTTCTGGATGTCGGTCTTTGTGCGCCGACATGGTGATTGGGCGTTCACCCTGTTGATGATCCTCTCCCACATCTTGGTTTTCTGCGACATGGGGGTCTGTTGGACCAGAGTGCCAAACAGCTGTGGCTCCACCCTGAGGATCTCGTCTACCATGACTTCCAATTCACTATCTAGGAACTTGGGATTCTTCTTGGGGGGCATGGTGATGGGTGGTGATAGTGGGTGCTGTGTGTGTTGGTGTGCAGGTGAGGGTGTGTGGGTGTGTGTTGTGCTGGGTGTATGTGAGGTAGGTATTTGTTGGTGTGCTGCTGGTGTGTGGCTTGTGTGAGGGATGAGCTGTGGGTGTGTGGTTGCTTTCTCTTGGGTGCTGGCAGTGGAATGGCATTTGCAAAGGCTCATGGTAGTGATTTGTGTCCTTTATATAGGTGGAGTTGTTGGTGTGTCTTTGTTCTCTGTCCCCACCCCCCCAGTATTTATTGGCTTGGTAATTGCTTGTTTGGCCTTTTTTGGTTGATTTTTCCTTTGTGCTGTTTGTGTATGTTGGAAACGTTCTTGTGACCGAGTCGGACCCTGCATTGGTCTCGTACGGTGTTTTCCGTTTCGTTCACGCTGTGTTTGTGCAGTTTTGTATGCTGCGTACGCGTCGGTCGCGGTGTATTGTGTTGCTTCGGCTCGGTTTTGTATGCGTGTCGGTCGTACGGCTTGTCCTCCGTCCGACTCGGTCGTGTTTTCGCGCCTTGCATCGTACTTTGCAGGTTGGAGTTGGCGGGTACGATTCGGTCGGATTTGTTCCGGGTGCGTGTCGGTCGGTTGGATTCGCGTGTTTTTCCGGCCGGATTGCTATTTTCCGAGCGGGTCGGTCGGTCGGCTTGGTTTCCTGACGTGTCGGTCGGATTTATCGCGGCTTGCATCGTACTTGGCGTGTCGGGCGCCACTGGTACGTGTCGGTCGGTATTTTTCCGGATCCGAGTCGGTCGGTGCTTTTTCCGGCCCGAATCGGAATCGAC